>CAUYRH010013229.1:0-16548 GCA_963574655.1 Perodicticus potto | reverse complement strand
GAGGGTACAAGAAACCAGGTTACACTGATTGCATTTGTTAGGTAAAGTCCCTCTTACAATCGTGTTTTGCCCCCAAAAGGTGTGGCACACACCAAGACCCCACCCCCCTCACTCCTTCCTTCTCTCTGCTCTTCCTTTCCCCACCCCCTCCCTCCTCTCTCTCTCTGCTCTCCCCTTCCCCACCCCCACCGTGTCATTAATTGTCATTAATTGTCCTCATATCAAAATAGAGTACATGGGATTCATGCTTCTCCATTCTTGGAATGCTTTACTAAGAATAATGTGTTCCACTTCCATCCAGGTTAATACAAAGGCTGTAAAGTCCCCACTTTTTTTAATGGCTGAATAGTATTCCATGGTGTACATGTACCACACAAGCTGTAAGATTTTTAAAGACAGTATTTGCGAAAGAAGGAGGAGATGTCTCCCATGTGAAACAAAATGATCTGTCAGTTAGACAAACACGACAAACAATTTCTTCATGAGGGTGCTTCCATGTTTGGTATCTTGAGTCTCCTTAAAATGTTTAACTAAATTACTTTTATGCAATAGAGTGATTTGCCAGCCAACATTTTTGTTTCCCTCACAGCCATAGTTTCCGACTTGAAGCCATCCACAAAATGTGGAAAGGGTACTGAAAATGTTAACTTTGAAAAGCATATTTTGTATTAATGACAGCTAAGGAATTTTTTTTTTTTTTTTTGAGACAGAGCCTCAAGCTGTCACCCTGGGTAGGGTGCCGTGGCATCACAGCTCATAGCAACCTCCAACTCCTGGGCTCAAGCGAGTCTCCTGCCTCCGCCTCCCAAGTAGCTGGGACTACAGGCACCCGCCACAACGCCCGGCCGTCATTGTTGTTTGGCGGGCCCGGGCTGGATTCGAACCCGCCAGCTCAGGTGTACATGGCCGGAGTCTTAGCCTGTTGAGCCACAGGCGCCAAGCCGCTAAGGAATATTTTAGAGAGGCATATGTGTTGAGTTCCTATTGTGTTTAGAAACCTCCTCATGCCAATTCAAAAAAGGAGACCACTGGACAGCCAGATTTTTATTTTGTTTTTGAGTTTTTGTTCTAGGACAACTCTCAAATGGACAATTTTGTCCATATCAAAAGTGGCCCAGGCTCGGCGCCTGTGGCTCAACAGGCTAAGGCGCCAGCCATGTATACCTGAGCTGGTGGGTTCGAATCCAGCCTGGGCCCGCCAAACAACAATGACGGCTGCAACCAAAAAATGGCCGGGCGTTTTTGGCAGGCGCCTGTAGTCCCAGCTACTTGGGAGGTGGAGGCAGGAGACTCGCTTGAGCCCAGGAATTGGAGGTTGCTGTGATGCCACAGCACACTATCCAGGGGGACAGCTTGAGGCTCTGTCTCAAAAAAAAAAGTGGCCCAAGTGGCCACTAAAATGCAAAGTTATTTTTGGTGAAGTTTTACCAGTTAGAAAGCTATGCACACGCATTAGCATTATGGTGAGGAAACAAAGGAAGCAGGTGTTTGGCTTGAAAGAGGCAGGAAAGATACCATGAGAGCTGCCGTGTGGCCACAGGTTGATCCTTGTTTAGCTCTGTGTCTTGGAGCCAAAGGCCGGTCATCATCAATCATTAGTTTTCCAAGGCTTGGAAGACAAAGCCCCCAGAACACACTTATCAAGAGCTGAATGCCGTGTGCCGAGATGGGAGCAAGTCAGTTCTTACCCCTGCTGAGAATCACTGCCAGCCAAGTTTCCAAAATCAGGCACAATGAAGCAATGGAATGAGTTCCTACTTCCTGGGCAACCTGCCCTGCGGGGACAGAGATGGAGGGAGAAGTGCTGGGGACAGAAGAGAGGAGGCAGACAAGGGCTAACCAAACACAGTGGCCAGAGGGGATGCGCTGAGGGGCAGGGTAGAGGGTTTCTCTCCCCACTTAGCAGCGGCCCCACAGCAGTCCCTGGGAAGGCTCAGCCTGCTGGCATCCTTGGGGGAAGCTGCCTCTAGTGGGCTGCTGAGTAGAGAGCACTTGGGCTCATAGAGGAGATTAATTTGTCACTTAGCTCCTGAAGTGCTATGGACTGCCACATGTCAGGCAGATACGGGGTGGAGGGGTGAGAGGGGTGTTTGGTGGGGTGCGGGGGAGGAGAAAAACCTGGTTGGATGACCTGGGGCCAGTCCAAGAGGACTGCCGTCCCACCTTCTCCCAGCTTTGGGCATCCCCAGGCCAGAGTCAGCCTGGCAAGGACTCAGGTGGGCCTGGATTGGAGCAGTGTCTGGGTTAGCATCTGGCAACACAGAGGACAGGGCCTAATTCTTTGGGAGACAATGGTATGAGGCTCAGGGCCAGGCAGACCCAGTTGAGTGAGGAGTAGACCCATGGGCAATTTCTTATCCAAGGAGCCCTGGATTGCTGAACACAAACTAACCCTGTTGGCGGTGAACTTCCCCACATCCTCCTTGTCTACAAATTCATGTTCCAGAAAAAAAAACAAAACAATGTTGTTTTTGGAGCCACGTGATGGGACAGCCAGAAATTAGGAGCTACTGGAAGGGGAAGGTGATTGCAGGGCCACCTCTAGGTTGGGGGTACTGGGCACTATGACAGGGGGTGGGGGTGGCCTGAGGCATAAGTAGGGGCTGCTCTGGAGAGATCTAAGGTTGCCAGGTGGAATCTAGGCTGGGATAGAGCCAGAATGCTTTACACAACAACGATCATGTTGCTAGGAGCCTCCAGCCTTCTAATAGTCCTCTTGCTCTCTGAAGTTCCCTCTTAAGACTCCTCCACCCAGAACCTTCTAACAGGTGAGCTTTAAATCCTTCATACCGATCCAGTCCCCCAGCTCCTGGCCAGCCCTTACCTGTTCACCCACCATAACCTGCTTCCAAACACCTGCTTCTGGGGACTTCCTGCAGGCATGGCTGCTGTGCTCCTGGCCCTGGGGCCCACTTCATGTGGGCTGCGGGTGTTAGAGCTGCGAATGGTGCTGGTGTGTGCTTGGAAGTTTCTCAGGGGCGATAGTGCCTGTGTGTATTCTACAGAATTGGAAGCAATTTCATGGAAAGAAAGAAGAAAGAGTGGCCCAGACTTGCAGCCTATCTCCGGTGCTGGCCCTGGGGAAGTGCTGATATGGTGTATGAGTCTTCCATTGCCACTGTAACAAATGGCCACAGACAGAGCTGCTTGGAACAATACTGATTTATTGTTTTTTACCACTGCAAGGCTGGAGGCTGGCCACCTTGGCTTAGTGCTCTGCTTAGAGTCTCATAAGACCAACATCAAGGGCTTGGCGCCCATAGCACAGTGGTTATGGCACCAGCCTCATATACCGAGGGTGGTGGGTTCGAACCCAGCCCTAGCCAAACTGCAACAACAACAACAAAATAGCCAGTTGTTGTGGCGGGTGCCTATAGTCCCAGCTACTTGGGAGGCTGAAGCAAGAGAATTGCTTAAGCCCGGGAGTTGCTGTGAGCTGTGATGCCCCAGCACTCTACCGAGGGCGACATAATGAGACTTTGTCTCAAAAATAAAAAAAAGACCAACATCAAGATTTTGTCTACTTTGGGCTTTTATCAAGGGCTTTGGGGAAAATCCATTTCCAGGCTCATTAGTTTTTTTTTGACATGGTTTCCACTTAGTGCCTTCCATCATCAAGTCAGCAACAGTGGGCTGAGTCCTTCTCAGGCTTTGAGTCTCTCTCCCTTTACCTGGGCTGCACCTCTGAGCTGGGTCCGAGAAAGCACCGTGCTTTTTAGGGTTCAAGTGATCAGATCAGGGGCTAATCCAGGTTAATATCCCTCCCGAGTAGCTGAGACCACAGGTGTATCCCATACCTGGCTAATGTTTTGCAGAGGTGAGATTTCACTGTGTTTCCCAGACTGGCCTTGGACTCCTGGCCTCCAGCGATCCTCCCACATAGGTCATCCAAAATGCTGGGATTATAGGCATGAGCACAATGCCTGACCACAACCAGCCTTTTCTTAAGGAATATAATAGAATTCATTTTTATTTGCTTATTTTTTTCTCTTTTTCCTTTGTTTTTCTTTCCTTTTCTTTTTTTTTGAGACACGGTCTCACTCTGTCACTCTGGGTAGAGTGCCATGGTGTCTTAGCTCACAGCAACCTCAAACTCTTGGGCTTAAGCAATCCTCTTGTTTCAGCCTCCTGAGTAGCTGGGACTACAGGCACTCACCACAATACCTGGCTAGTTTTTCTAGTTTTAGTAGAGACAGGATCTTGTTCTTGTTCAGGCTGGTCTGGAACTCCTGAGCTCAAGTGACCACTCACCTCAGGATTGCTGGGAATTATAGGCGTGAGCCACTACACCCAGCCTAATATAGCAGAATTTAATTGCATAGAAAAGACTAGAAAATGTCAGAGACCATTGCCCTTAACTGTTTATATTCTATTTAATTATTGGTTTACACACACATGTGTGAACTAGGTCAGGATACAAAATATACTTAATGTGCTTGGTTGAGATTAAACAATTTGGAAAAGATAATTAAAAAAAAAACCCCTGGCTCAGCGACTATAGCTCAGCAGCTAGGGTGCCAGCCACATACACCAGGGATGGGGGGTTTGAACCCAGCCCAGGCCTGCCAAACAACAATGGCAACTACAACAACAACAACAAAAAGTGGTGCCTGTAGTCCCAGCTAATTGGGAGGCTGAGGAAAGAGAATTACTTAAGCCTAAGAGTTAGAGGTTGCCGTGAGCTGTGATGTCACAGCACTCTACCCAGGGCGACATAGTGAGACTCTGTCTCAAAAACAAAACAAAAACAAAAACAAAAAACCCTAGACTTCATCTGGGTTCTCAAGTTAGGACTACCTCCTCCTCCCAATCCTGGGAGGATTTCAAGAGTGTCCATGACTGGTGTGGTTCAGGTTTATGGAAGCCAAGGCCTTAATGGCTCCCTCCAACCCTCCACCCCACAGACTGGAGAAGGCAAGATAAACCAGTATTTTCTCACTTTTCTTCCTTTTAGATATGTCTAGGAGTCAGTTTGGACAGGGGAAGAAACCTCTAGACACATTTTTCTGGGCAAACGAGATAACTGGAGAAATCACTTACCCTCCACTGAAAGCTGGCGCACCTGCAGCTTCTCCCGAGAGGCCGGGAGAGTGGTCAGGGTTGCAGTGCGGGAGTGCGCGGGGGGCTCCCCCCAGTCCCCAGGGCCTGGCCGCCTCATCTGCCCACAGGCCTGCCCCTCTGCTCGCCCCTGAGGCTTCAGCGAAAGACACAGACTTAAGAAATGCCCTCCCACCCACCGTGACCCAGGCCAAGGCTGGGGTGCTGAAGCCCCTGAGGCTCTCAGAAGTCCCTGTCACCATCTCACCTCCGGGAGGGACCCTGTCAGCACTTGGACCACTGGGCGCCCTGGGCCCATTCCCTCAGCCACAAGTCTCGACCTTCTCTGTCAGCTCTTCTGCCCCCTGGACCTTCACCTACAAGCTGAAAAATGTCCTTACTGGGAATAACCGATTTTCCTTCTGAACCTTGAGAGATTTTGTCTGACCACATCCTTTGAGCACCTTTCTGAGCCACACGTGGTCAGAGCGGCCACCCGCCTGCACATCTCAGGCTCTGTGAAGACTCCCTTTGTCTCCCCTAGAAAAACAGGACTGGCCCCAGGGTTCTCGTTGGAATGTGCCAAATGCTTTCAAACCCAATATAAATTTTAGATTCTGTCACAACATTTTCTAGAACTTTCTTTACCGCCTAAGCTGTCTTGGTATTTTACTCCTGATTCTCTGGGTTTCTGATGTTGGTGTCAAACCAGTACATTTACTTTCCAGCCAAAGCTGGAATGAGTGAGACCTGCAGGCCTGGCATCTGTGGGGCACATCAGGGGGCAGCACTCAGGGCAGTGAGGATCTGGGACCCTGCATGGAGCCCTCTTCTCAGGTAGCCTGAGGCTGGAGGGAGATAGCAGCGGACTTGGCCCTTTTGGGCACAGCCACGCCCCTCCCCAGCTCTTTGCTATCCCTGGGCTGCTGACGGGACGGGTTCTGGATGAGCCTTTGGTAGGACAGTGGGCAGGTGGGGACAGTGTTCTGGTCCCTGGGCCTCTCAGCCCTCTAGGGCAGAAGTGACTCAGGCAGGGTGGGAGGTGCTCCTTGGTTAAGCTGGCTAAGGGCAGCAGAAAGCCTTCTGGGAGATAGGAGGCTCCTGGGGGAGGACAGTAGAGGCTGGGTCTGGGCACCCTGAGGGGTCTGTTTGAGGAGGAGCTGCTGGAGAAGCTACTGGTGTCTCTGAACAGGTGCCAGGAGGCTCCAAGCTGTCCCGCAGCAGCTCCAGGTGAAATGTCTCCTCCAGATGGATTTATAGTCCACCAAGGTCGCTGGGGGGGAGTGGGTCATGGAGAACAATGTCAGATGGCTGTAGCCAGAAACCATCACCCAGCCTGGCTGGTATCTCTGCTCCTGGGCCAGCCTTGTAGCCCTGTCCTCAGCTTTGCCCAGGGAGCACGGTGCCCCTGTCACAAGGAGCCTGAGTTGTCAGGTCTTGGGGAAGACATTTGGGGTTAAGGAAGAGAGGGGCTCCCTGGGTGAGGAAACCCTGGTGCCCTGGCTCTTGGGCATCTCACCCAGAAGCCCTGCTCTGTGTGCACTGTTACCAAAATCATTGGTTTTTTCCCCCCAAAGATGGGGCTCTTTCCCAGTTGGTGTCCAGAAGCCAGTGTATGAAAGCAAAGGTGTTGAGCAGGTCAAGCTTAACTCAGTTGGCCAAGGCTGGAGGAGGGGAGCACACTTATAAATTTCACCGTGTAAGAGATGAGGGAGTTTAAAATGCAGGATTTTTTATTTTTATTTTTATTTATTTATTTATTTATTTATTTATTTATTTTTTGAGACAGAGCCTCAAGCTGTCACCCTGGATAGAGTGCCGTGGCATCATAGCTCACACCAACCTCCAATTCCTGGGCTCAAGCGAGTCTCCTACCTCCGCCTCCCAAGTAGCTGGGACTACAGGCCAAAACGCCCGGCCATTTTTTGGTTGCAGCCATCATTGTTGATTGGCGGACTCGGGCTGGATTCGAACCCGCCAGCTCAGGTGTACGTGGCTGGCGCCTTAGCCCGTTGAGCCACAGGCGCCGAGCCAATGCAAGATTTTTTAAAATGAAAAAAAATGGATATTAAAAGCAGAGGATGGAATATTTATGCTTTTTCTGGAAATTAATGGAGAATTCTCCAGAACAGGAACGCTGGTCTCATCCTGTTGTCGCCATGGTGACTGTCCACTGTTGTGGAGTTGGTGTGAGCATCTGTAGCATGGAATTGATTATAATAGAGGTAGGGTTTCTAGAGATCAAGTGGACCGTCATTTTGGATGCTGCTGCTCTGGACACCAGGTTCTCAGGCATCCTGCTCTTCAAAGAAAAGCACAGTTAGGGAGACAGAGTTTGAGGGGGAGGTTATACTGGGTTACATCCCACAGGCAATACGCTGGGTAACAATGATGTCCCACAGGCAATGGGCTGAGTGACGGTGTCCCACGGGCAGTGCCTTGGATGACAACCCCTCCCTGCCCATTGGCATCTGCTCCAGCTCCAGCCCTGGAATCACCACACACAGGTGATGCTCCCAAGTCTTACCCTGTTCTTTTCTAGGCTCAGGCCTTCAGAGTCCCCCATCCCAGGTGGAGCAGGCTAGAGATCAGAGGTCAGAGGTTAGGGTGGCTCCATGCCCCTTTCTGACTAGGGTTTGCACATCATTCCAGGAAATGGGCCCATGGACGATCCTGATCTTGAGAGCCCCCCCACCTCCTTCTTCTTGTGCCAGTAGTAAGTCGGCTCTGAAATGCTCTGTTCCAGGCTGAAGAAACCCAGGAGCCCCAGTCATAAGAGCTGGGGAGCACGGGCCTGGGCCCCAGCCTGAAATCTGTGGCCACTGTGCCTGGTAGCCCAGGCAGGACCCTGTCTCTCCCAACCTCAGTTTCCCTCCCTGTAAAATGTGGCAGTGAGCAAGGTTGTCTGTCAGGCCTGCTCGACATCACTGTCTGTGACTGTGTTCATAGGACTGGGGTGAGAGGAGGCAGGGAGGTCAGGCCCAGGGTGGGGTGGGTGGATCCCAAAGGCCAGGCTGCCTCTGAGCCTGGCAGAGGGCAGGGCCCACCAGCTCCACAGTAAGTAGGAGGACTGGTGTGTGCTCTCTCTGGCCACCTGCAGGGTGACCTTGATGAAGTCCTTGGAGTCATTGCTGGTGCGCCGCCCTGGGGCTTCTCCAGGACACATATCTCTGCATTGTCACTTGGCCAGCAAGTAATGGTGATCAGGTCAGGCTGAAAGCAGAGGGGAAGGCCTGGGCCTGAGAGGGAATCCAGATCTGTGCCCTGGAGGGAAAGGCTGCCGTGCAGGGGGTACTGGGCTCTTGAGCATAGTTGTTGGTGCCAGGGTCCCCAATCTTGATCTCACATGGGCAATTAACCTAATGCTCAGCCAGCCCACAATAGTCCCAACATGTGTCTCAGACATGCCCAGAGAGATATATACTCAGCTTGCAGCAGGGGTCTGGGATCAGTTTGGAGTACAGATCAGGGTTCAGTCTACACCAGCAGAGTCTCCAAAATAATAAATTCCTTGGAGAATTTATTATTTGCCCTCAACAAATCACTCAGAGCCATTTTGGGATAGCATGGCCTAGAACTTTGCTTTGAGAACTGGCAGGGCCAGTTCTGCTGACAGTGTAAGCCAGGGGTCCTCAAACTACAGCCTGCGGGCCACATGCGTTGGTGTGAATTACATTTGTTCCCGTTTTGTTTTTTACTTCAAAATAAGATATGTGCAGTGTGCATAGGAATTTGTTCGTAGTTTTATTTTTTTATTATTTATTTATTTAGAGACAGAGCCTCAAGCTGTCACCCTGGATAGAGTGCTGTGGCATCACAGCTCACAGCAACCTCCAGTTCCTGGGCTCAAGCGAGTCTCCTGCCTCCACCTCCCAAGTAGCTGGGACTACAGATGCCCACCACAATGCCTGGCCATTTTTTGGTTGCAGCTGTCATTGTTGTTTGGTGGGCCCGGGCTGGATTCGAACCCGCCAGCTCAGGTGTACGTGGCTGGCGCCTTAGCCCATTGAGCCACAGGCGCCAAGCCTTTTATTTATTTTTTTGAGACAGAGCCTCAAGCTGTCACCCTGGATATAGTGCCATGGCATCACAGCTCACAGCAACCTCCAATTCCTGGGCTCAAGTGAGTCTCCTGCCCCCACCTCCCAAGTAGCTGGGACTAAAGGCGCCTGCTGCAATGCCCGGCCGTTTTTTGGTTGCAGCCGTCATTGTTGTTTGGTGGGTTCAGGCTGGATTCGAACCCGCCAGCTCAGGTGTACGTGGCTGGTGCCTTAGCCCATTAAGCCACAGGTGCTGAGCCCACAGTTTTTTTTTTTTAAAACTATAGTCCAGCCCTCCAACGGTCTGAGGGACAGTGAATTGGCCCCCTGTTTAAAAAGTTTGAGGACTCCTGGTAAGCACTAGTCAAGGTTGGCTTGATTTCCCATTTCCAAGACAGATGTCAGTCTGAAATCTCAGGCTCTCTAGTCAGGAAAGCCAGCCAGCAGTGGATGGGGCCCCTCACTGTTGTGCTCAACTCACGGGATCCCCCACATAAATCACCCAGAGACCAAGTCCGATGCAAGAGCAAGACATTGTTTATTTACAGGCTCGAGCTGAGGCTTCCTGGTCCTGGCACAGCAGGAGAACAGAGAAGCCCCCGACCTTGAAAAGGAGGGGGTTTTTAAGGGCACAGAAAGGAAAAAGGGAGGGGGTGTGAGGTGAGCTGCTGGGGTGAGCTGATAGGGGGTCCAGGAGACTGAGCAGTACTCATCCTTGGCTGATTGGTCTGGGAGGGAGTTGCTATCACTTGGGGCAGATGCAAAGACTAGGGGCGGGGGAGGGAGTAGGTTACCTAACGCCTTCGGTATGCAGCTGCAAAATGAAGGCTGAGGAACAAAATGGAGTTAGTTTTAACAAAATGGAGTCAGCTTGGTCCTTACACCACCAAGTAGACTGGTGGCTTAGGGCAGGTGATAATAAGGGTCCTGAAGGAGTTCACACACTGTTTCCCCAATTGCAGGAGGAATGTGAGTTGGGGGGAATCCTGGGAGTGAGTGTCCTTGGGGATCACAAACCCAGGCCACACTTTCAGGAGTCTCTAGCCTGGTGGGTTTGTTCCATGTTCCCACTTGGGTGAACTGAGCTTGCTGCACTATGGCTCTGATAGGGTCCTGTTTGGGGTAAAGCCCATATCACAGGTTTCTGTGTTTTCTAAGCAGAATGGGTATCAGGTTGTGGTGGCCTGTCTGGCCTAGAGTCTGGGGAGGGGAGAGGGGTGCTAGGTTATCTGACCATAGTACCTGAAAGAGACAATTCCAGGGCAAGGGCTGGGGTCCTGAGGGCACCAGGTCTGGAGAACGAGACACAGAGCCTGCCAGGGGCTACCGTGCAGCAACTGTGGGGTCAGTACAGGGCCCAGTAGGGAGCCCCAGGGCAGATTTCAGCTCTGTATGGAAGTGCTTCTACATGTGTAGAGCTGCACCCCAACTTAGGGGCTGAGGAAGTAATGAGCTCTTTATCCCTGCAGGTGTGCAAACAGAGTTTGGGCAAGCCAGGCCTCCCCACCTGCAGATGCCCCTAGGTAGTGTTGTTCTACCTACCATACACTCCTCCCAGGACTGGGGTGGCCTGGGCAGGATGTCCTGGCATGCAGGTGCTATACCCTCCCCATCCAGTTGCTAGATACATAACTTTGTGTGGCCAATGACTGGGTGGTCAGTGAGATAACTGGCCCTCCGCTCCTGGCTACCTTGTCATGTCTGGTGCTTTCCAACTCATGGAAGCTGCTGTTGCTACCATGTGAAATGCTCCGACTCTGCCCCCAGGCTTAGAGCTCCATGTGAGGTGGTCCCAGGGTTTGGTGCCAGGCTCTGTGAGGGCTGTGGTGGAGCACCCAGGTCCTGAGGCATGGAGGGCATCCTGGCAGCAAGAATGGGCTGAGCAGAGCTCTGAAGGCTGGAAGGTGAGGAGCAGGTCAGGGCACCAGCCCAGCTGCAGATGGCAGGGGGAAGAGGTGAGACTGGGAGTAGAAAGGCTTTGAGAGTCCCATGGAGGAACTGCGACAGAGAGCCTCTAGGCAGGAGGGCAACTCTGAAGGGAGTGAGGGGTGGGCAGGGCAGGGCTTGGCTCAGGCAAGGCTGGGCTGAGATGTGCGGGTGTCTGCAGGGACAGGTAGTCTGAGCAGGTGCCGGGAGGGTGGGAAGCCAGGGCAGGGCTAACATGAGGCCTCGAGCCAGGTGTGGGGAGCAGGGAGGTTGGGGGGACTGTCACCTTAGCCTCTGTCACCATGCTCTTTTTTTTTTTGTAGAGACCGAGTCTCACTTTATCACCCTCG
This sequence comes from Perodicticus potto, assembly GCA_963574655.1. NCBI lineage: Eukaryota > Metazoa > Chordata > Mammalia > Primates > Lorisidae > Perodicticus > Perodicticus potto. The sequence continues at coordinate 5,195 of CAUYRH010013229.1, read as the reverse complement.
GTAGACTGCCATGGCGTCACAGCTCACAGCAACCTCTAAGTCCTGGGCTTAGGCAATTCTCTTGTGTCAGCCTCCTGAGTAGCTGGGACCATAGGTGCCTGCCACAACGCCCGGCTATTTTTTTTTTTTTTAGTTGTTGTTGCAGTTTGACCGGGTTTGAACCCGCCCCCTTGGTATATGGGGCTGGCGCCCTACTCACTGAGCCACATGCGCCACCCACTATGCTCTTTCTCAACAGGCCTTCCAACAGCTCCTCTCTCCAGGACTGGTGTTGAGGCCTCATTGAAAAGGGCAAGTTGTAGCCATTGGATGGCAGAGACGCTCCCTGAGCTGCTCAGCCATAGCTGGTCCAGTCACTGGGTAAGCAGGAAACAACCCTCTGGGGCACCAGTGGGTACAGGCAGGCCAGCTGATGGCTGAGCTATAGGCAAGCAGAGGGAGGTGGAGCAGGGTGGGGCAGGAGGCCTGGAGCTCTGTGTTCATGCAGAGAGGGCTGCGGGAAGGTGATGACCAGGCAGGGCCAGGGCCCTGTGCCTGTCACCTCCACACCTCTGAGCAGTTCAAGGCGAGCCCTTCCTCCTGCAGGGTGCCTCCTGCACCCTCCCTGAGAAGCTCGACCCTGGCATGCTGTCTGAAGGAGGGTGCTTTATTAAGGAAATTTTGTCCATCTTCCCAGAGCTGGGAGTGGACAGCAGTGAGTGGCTAAGTGACACACAAGGCCTACAGTTACCCTATCTTGGAACCCTGCAAGAGAAAAGAAGAGACTGTGCACAGAAGGCTACGGGGAAAAAGGGAGGGGCTGGTGCTAACCCAAATGCCCAAGAAACAGGGCAGGCCAATCGCCAGTTGAAGCTGTAACCCATGGAAACCCTAACTTTGGAGATGTGAGTGGCAATGAAATAATGCTCAGAGAGGAAGAGAAAATCTGTGCCCAAGGTGTCAGGTGAACCTGGCACAATGTCCACAGATGCTCTCTGCTAAGACAGTCAAGGGCAGAATGAATCAAAGCTAAGTGATCCCGTATCACCAAAGTTTAGTGAGTTGAGTGGTTGCCCTCCAAATAATATGTTCATGTCCTAATCCCTGGAATCTTGAGTACTGTATGGCAATTGAGTACTGTATGGCAAAATAGGTGGTTAAATTAAGGCTCCTGAGATTCTAATACTAGAATGTCTAGTATTCCTTGGCGAGGGGCGGGTGGTAGTGGTCATCACATGCGTTCTTACAAGTGAGAGGCAGAGAGAGTTTAGAGACACATACACAGAAGTTGTAAAGAGGCAGTGTGATGAGAGAGGCAGAGATTGCAGAGATGTGGCCACAAGTTAAGGAAAGGTGACAGCCTCCTGGAGCTAGAAGCAGCAAAGAAATGAACCTCCCCTCGAACTTCAGGAGGGAGGGGATTCCTGGCGACACCTTGATTCCAGACTTCTGGCCCCCAGAACACAAAAATAAATTTGTTTTGTTTTAGGCCACTTAATTTCCGCCACAAGAACTAATACACTGAGGGAAGATTAAGTGATAGTGACTGTGATGTCAGCTCCTCAAAGGCAGTGTATTTCCATGTGGTCCCTGCTGTGTCTCCAGGGCCTAGCACTCTGCACACAGTCGGTGCTCCCTAAGCGTTTGTTGCATTACTAAGAAGAAAAGAACCAGGATTTTATTTACCTCAAGGTTTAAAAGTCGGCATTTCTGGCTTGGCGCCTGTGGCTCAAGTGGCTAAGACGCCAGCCACATATACCTGAGCTGGCGGGTTCAAATCTGGCTTGGGCCCGCCAAACAACAATGACGGCTACAACCAAAAAATGGCCGGGCGTTGTGGCGGGCACCTGTAGTCCCAGCTACTTGGGAGGTGGAGGCAGGAGACTTGCTTGAGCCCAGGAATTGGAGGTTGCTGTGAGCTGTGATGCCATGGCACTCTACCCAGGGTGACAGCTTGAGGCTCTGTCTCAAAAAAAAAAAAAAAAAAAAAAAAAAAAAGTCTGCTTTTCTGGGTGGGGTATAATATCATATAACGGCCCAATTAGTATGGGGAAAGCAGGGTACCAGGATGCAGGGACAGTGACCTGAGCTGGAGGGCTCACTCCAGGGACCTGTCCAGGATATACATTTATTCAGTCCTTAAAGATTCTAAAGGTGAGCTGGCCCCTAGATGTGGCCGTGGGCCCTCTTGTCCTGGTTGCCCACTCTTCAAAGACCACTATACTCTCATTAGCTCAGGGGGGCTGTCTGGAGGTGGAGGCCTTTAAGAGAGGAAGGAGGAAGTCAGGTGTGGGGAAGATGTAACTCTATCTAAGAATTAATTAACTCTAAGAACTAATGTGTGGCTGGGGTGGGAGGGGGGAGGGGTGCAGGCCCCAGGCAGTTCAGGGTCTGTTTCTCCCTTGGGAAAGCCTTAGCTCTGATCTAGAGCTCATGCCTCTTTGGAGACCATTTCTTACTCAACACTTCTCAGAAACATAGTTAGAGGGGCCTGATCCTGTGATAGAATTTTCCGTTTTATGCTAGATTAGGAGAATAAATCAAACAGGCTATACAGGTTACCGATTTTTTTATAATTTACTATTACACTGTAGTAGTTGTAAAACTATGAATAAATGAGTAACAAGAGAAAATGGTTATCTGGTTGATGTAGGTGTTATTTATTTTAAGTAACAATTAGTTCTTAGACAAAATTCAATTCAAAACATATTACTGAGGATTCTATATTAGTTGATTTTAGAAATGGCATAATCCAAACCTGATTTTCCAATACATTTGCTTATATAACCTTTAAGGAATTTTTTTAGTTCCATTATTTGGCTCTGGAAAATCTTTGCAGGCAACATTTATTACACTAGAAAACAAAATTTAAGTTGTTAATAATTACAAATTAATACTTCTTTTGAACACGCATTTGAATTTAAACTGTTTCAGTGTCTTAGATAAATTTAAAACATACTCCAAAACTGAATGTAACATCTCTTTTACTTTCTAATGCACTTCAGAAAAATTCCTTTCTGATTTCTTCGGCAAGGCTCACAAAAATGATGTCTCAAACCAGGATTCACCTTATCTCCTTCTCTTGAGAAATGAACTAAAGAAATTTGGATCTGGCTAAATATAAATCCCAAGGAATCCTGGCATAAACCTGAAGAGAGAAGCACTGAGTCTAGAGACCAGGTGCCTGGGCTCTTCTGGGGACCCCCTCAGCCAGCCAGGGTTAACCTGTACTGACATTGAATGAGAGGTGACTCAGAGGGGCCAGGGCTCACAGAAGGGTTTCAAATACGGTAGAAACAGGAAGAATGGGGTTGAGAGCAGTGGCGCTGACATTCAGACTGGTCCAAATCCTTTTTCAGTTGATTCTACTTCTACAGCTCTTTGGGAAGGATTTTCCTAGATAGTGTTTGCCCATGAAAAAAAAAAGGGTCACTCATTAAATGATTCAAAAACACTTCCTAGGCTAGGCGTGGTGGCTCCTGTCTGTAATGAGCAACTCTGGGAGGCTGAGGCAGGTGGACTGCTTGAGCTCAGGAGTTCCAGACTAGCCTGAGCAATAGTTAGACCCCACCTCTACTAAAAATAGAAAAATTAGCTGGGTGTGGTGGCAGGCACCAATAGTCTCAGCTACTCGGAAGGCTGAAGCAAGAGGATTGCTTGAGCCCAGGAGTTTGAGGTTGCTGTGAGCTAGGCGGACACCTTGGCACTCTAGCTTGAATAACAGAGTAAGCCTCTGCCTCAAAAGAACTCCCTAAAGCGGGCAGCACTTGTAGCTCAGCGAGTAGAGTGCCGGCGGGTTCAAACCCAGCCTCAGCTGAACTGCAAAACAGAAAAGCCGAGTGTTGTGGGGGGCGCCTGTAGTCCCAGCTACTAGGAAAGCTGAGGCAAGAGAATCGCCTAAGGCCAGGAGTTGGAGGTTGCTGCGAGCTGTGTGACTCCACGGGCCTAAGGCCAGGAGTTGGAGGTTGCTGCGAGCTGTGTGACTCCACGGCACTCTACCGAGTGCGATAAAGTGAGACTCTGTCTTCTGTCTCTACAAAAAACAAACAAAAAACCCCTAAAGCAAAAATACTTCCTGTTGGTTTCATGCTGACAATAGTTACCACACAATTTTATTAATGGGAGAAACTGTGGGTTTAAAACTAAATTCTCCGTCATGAAGATGTTTTAATAAACTGGTTATTAGACTACTAATGACAACATTAATACCATTATTCAACTGCTACTTTTTCTTCTACTCTCTTAGGCAGAATTTGGTTATCCAATTTTTGCTACTTGTCAATCATCTATTTTGGACATCAACTGTCCATTTCTGGCTGCAAAATATGTGTATATATACATAAGATGAAACTATAAAGATGAATGAGTTCCATACTTCTGAGCTATACTCTGGATAGAAGGCCTGTTCATATTTACACACACAGATTTGTCCATCTCCAAACCAATATTCACTCATATAAAAATATATGACTCTTGTAAAATCATTCACTTACATATCACTAAAAATATGTTCTTTCACTCTAACATCTTTTTACCTAGTCTTGCCAATCAACATTATAAGACTGGGAGGTAAAACCTTTTTAAAACAAGTTTCCTAGTAGAAATTAATTTTTTTAGAAATGTCTACTTTCAAGGCAGCAGTTAGAAACTTTGTTCTTGTAATATGTAAATAATACTGTTATATCAAATTGTGGACTTAAATAAGTTTAACTTAACAGTTTCTTTCTTATCTCTTTAAAAAAATAAAATAGATTTCTGTTTTACTTAATGGCTTCTCCATTCTTCCAATTCCAAGGAATACAAAGGTCTCCATCTTGCATAACAGAGTAAAAATGTGAAACGCACAGGTGCATCCCATGTAGATAAGGCAGTGATTGTTCTAGAAGTCTCTTACAGCAATCCACCATTTGTATACTAGAAATGCTGGGCTCCTTATATAACTTTTCCAGGGAAAATTTCTTTGTTGATGCCTCTATCAATTCATTCTCCATAATCTTTAACCTATTACATTGAAAAGAAAAATAATATTGACATAAGCTATCATAAATAAAAGAATGCACCATGTAAATATATTCTTTTTTTTTTTTTAAATTTTTAATTATTTTTTATTGAGTCATAACTGTGTACAATGATTCAGGCTTGGAGTACAGTGTGCGGGCTTCCCATACAATCGGAGATATTTTTATCCACCTGATTAATGTAACATTCATGATATT
>CAUYRH010013227.1:0-12361 GCA_963574655.1 Perodicticus potto | reverse complement strand
CCTGTGGCTCAACGGGCTAAGGCGCCAGCCACGTACACCTGAGCTGGCGGGTTCGAATCCAGCCTGGGCCCGCCAAACAACAATGACGGCTGCAACCAAAAATGGCCAGGCGTTGTGGCAGGCGCCTGTAGTCCCAGCTACTTGGGAGGCAGAGGCAAGAAACTTGCTTGAGCCCAGGAATTGGAGGTTGCTGTGAGCTGTGATGCCACGGCACTCTATCCAGGGTGACAGCTTGAGGCTCTGTCTCAAAAAAAAAAAAAAAGATATGCCATGCTAACATTAATAAGAAGAAAGGTTGGTGTGGTGGCTCAGGCCTGTGGTTCCAGCCTTTCTGGAGGCCCCTGCAGAAGATCACTTGAAGCCAGAAGCTCAAGATTACAGTGAGCAGTGATCTTGCCACTGCACTCCAGCAATAGAGCCAAGACTCTCTGAGGAAAAAAAAAAAAGAACAGGAAAGCAAGCAAGCAAGCTTGGGACAGGGAGTATACAAGAAATCTCTGTACCTTCTTAATTTTACTGTAAAGCTAAAAGTCTAAAGTTTCTTTTATTAAAGGTAGAGTAGCTATATTCAGAAAAATCAAACTTCAGGACAAGGAAAACTATCAGGAATAAAGAGGAGCATTATATAATGATAAAAGGGTTGATTCTCCAAGAAGATAAAACAATCTTCAACATGAACATCAAAATGCCTGAGAAAACTGATAAAACTGAAAGGGAGAAATAGAGAAATCCATTAGTATACTTGAAAAGGTCAACACCTATCAATAATTGACAGATCTGGCAGGCAGAAAATTAGTAAGAATATAGTGAAGTGAGCAACATCATTAATCAACTGGACCTGACTCATGTAGAACAATAGCAAAATACACGTTGTTCTCAGACTTCACACGGACTGGTCTTCAGATAGACCACATACTGAGCCAAAAAAATCACTTCTTAACAAATCTAAAAGAATACAAATTATATAAAACATACGAAAGCCAAAACTGAACTAAATTAAAAATTAATAATGAAAAGCTGGAAAATCCCCAACTATTTGGGGGAATAAGCAACACATTTCTAAATAACCAGTGAATCAGAGAAGTCTCAAATTTTAAAATGTTTTGAAGTAAGTGAAACTACAACTGGTAGGCTGCAGCAAAGCAGTGCTTAGAGGGAAATTTTTAACTTTGAATACCTATGTCACAAAAGATAAAAGACTTAAAATCAATAACTTAAGGCTCCATTTTAGGAAACTAGAGAAAGAAGAGCAATATAAGCATAAAGCAAGCAGAACTAACAAATTAGAGCAGAAATCACTAAAATTGAAAGTAGGAAATCAATAGAGAAAATCAATAAAAATAAAATCTGATTCATTTTAAAAAATCAGTAAATTGATAAACCTTTACTGTGCTAGCCAAGAAAAAGAAAAGACTCAGACTATTAATAACAGAAATGAGTTGGTCATTAGTACTGACCCCATGGATATTAAAGGATAATAAAGGTATATTATAAATAGTATTTGATCATATAGATCAACTGGACCGAGTCACTAAAAAAAAAAAAAAAAAACGGGTGGCGCCTCTGGCTCAGTGAGTAGGGCGCTGGCCCCATATACTGAGGGTGGCAGGTTCAAATCCAGCCCTGGCCAAACTGCAACAACAAAAAAAATAGCTGGGGGCAGCGCCTGTGGCTCATTGAGTAGGGCGCAGGTCCCATATACTGAAGGTGGCGGGTTCAAACCTGGCCTCAGCCAAACTGCAAAAACAGAAAAATAGCCATTGTTGTGGCGGGCACCTGAAGTCCCAGCTACTCGGGAGGCTGAGGCAAGAGAATCGCCTAAGCCCAGGATTTGGAGGTTGCTGTGAGCTGTGTGATGCCATGGTGCTCTACCGAGGGCCATGAGATTCTGTGAGAAATCTCAGAATCTCAGAATCTCAGATTCTCAGAAATCTCAGAATCTCAGAAAGTGAGATTCTGTCTCTACAAAAAAATATATACATATAGTTAGGTGTCGTGGTGGGCGCCTGTAGTCACAGCTGCTCAGGAGGCTGAGGCAAGAGAATCACCTAAGCCCAGGAGTTGGAGGTTGCTATGAGCTGTGATGCCATAGCACTCTACCAAGGGCAACAAAGTGAGACTCTGTCTTAAAAAAAAAAAAACAAACACATGACCAAAATTCACACAGGGAGAGATAATCTGAATAGGTCTCTATCTATTTTAGTAACTGAATCCATAATTAGTAACTTACCAAAAAGGAAACCACCAGGCCACAATGGTTTCACTGATGAATTCTACCAAACATTTAAACATCTACCAATGCTTTCATTTCTTCCAGAAAATAGAAGCAGAGGGAATACCCATTCTATGAGCCCGGCATTTCCTTATTACTAAAACCAGATAAAGACATTACAAGAAAGAACTACAAACCAATATCTCATAAACATAGAGGTAACAATCCTCAGTAAAATATCAAATCACGTTTAGTAATACATAAAAGGATTATACACCACAACTAAGTGGGTTTTATTCCAGGTATGCAGCTGATTTAACATCTGAAAATCAATCAATGTAATTCACATCAGCAAAATAAAGAAGAACTATATGATATTAACATGCAGAAAAAAGCATTTGACAAAATCCAAGATCTATTTGTGATGAAAACTCTCAGCAAACTAGGAATTGACACCCTGCTTTTAATTTCAAATTCCATTGTTTATGGCTACTATAGGACTGCAATTGACTTTGACATATAAACCTTGTATACTGACATATAAGCCTTAACCATTAAGTATGTTAGCTGTATATTCTTCACACTGAGCAACCCTTCCTCAATGTGATGAAGAATATACAGCTAACATACTTAATAGTTAAGAAATCAGATGCTTTCTCACTAAATTAGGGACAAGGAAGGGCATTCACTCTGATTACTCCTATTCGACATTGTACTGGAAGATCTACCTAATAATAAGACAAGGAAAAGAAATAAAAGATATTGGGAAGGAAGAAATGAAACTTTGTTCTCAGATAACATGAATGTCTATGTAGAAAATCCCAAAGAATCAATGAAAAAACACTCGTGACTAGGAAGTGATTATAGCAAGGTTGCAGGATACACTGTTTATATGTCAAAGTCAATTGCAGTCCTATACTAGCCATAAACATTGGAATTTGAAATTAAAAGCAGGGTATCATTTACATTAGCTGTGAGAAAGATATAAATCTAACAAAATATGTAGAAGACCTACATGAGGAAAACTATACAACTTATTAAAGAAATCAGAGAATGGGGCAGCACCTGTGGCTCAAAGGAGTGGGGCGCCAGTCCCAAATACCAGAGGTGGCGGGTTCAAACCCAGCCTCGGCCAAAAACTGCAAAAAAAAAAAAAAAAAAAAAAAAAAAGAAAGAAAGAAAGGAAAAGAAAAAAGAGAAATCAGAAAATCCCAGGTGTGGTGGCTCATGCCTATAATCCTAGCACTCTGGAAGGCTGAAGTGGGTGGATTGCCTGTGCTTAGAAGTTCCAGACCAGACTGAACCAGAGTGAGACCGCATCTCTAAATAAATAGCTGGGTGTTGTGGCAGATGCCTATAATTCCAGCTACTTGGGTAGCTGAGGCAAGAGAATCACTTGAGCCCAGGAATTTGAGGTTGCTGTGAGCTATGATGCCATAACACTCTACTGATGGTGACAAAGTGACATTCTGCCTCAAAAAAAAAAAAAAAGGAAGGAAGGAAAAGAAAGGGAAGGAAAGAAATCAGAGAAGATCTAAAAATATGGAGAAATATTTCATGTTCATGGATAGGAGTACTGAATTTTGTTAAAATGTCAATTATTCTTAATATGTTCTTGAGATTCAATACAATCTCAGTCAAAATCCCAGCAAGTTATTTCATAGATATCAACAAACTTAGAACTTTATATGGAAAGAGAAAAGGCAGAATAGCCAACACAATATTGAAGAGAAAGAGTCAGAGGGCTAACACTACCTGACTTTAAGACTAACTTTAAAGCTCTAACAATCAAGACAGTATAATCTTGGTGAAAGAACAAATTGATCAAAGGAACAGAAAAGAGAACCCAGAAATAGACCCACACAGATACAGTAGAACCTCCATAAGTTCACCACTCAAGGGACCCGTAATAAATTGGACAACATATGGAGAGGGTCAACATATGGAACTAGGTCTACTGTATTATACGTACATGTGGTGCATGTTCACTCTATGAAAACTAGGTCAATATAAAGAGGTGGTCAATGTAGGGATGTGGTCAACTATGGAGGTTCTACTATATAGGCAACTGATCTTTGACCAAGGAACAAAGGCAGTTCGGTGGAGAAAGGATAGTGTTTTCATCAAGTGACATTGGAACAATTAAACATCCTTGTGCAATAAAAAATGAATATCACTGAGTGCCATGGCTAATGTCTGTAATCCCAGAGAATCAGAAGGCCAAGACAGGAGGATGGTTTGAACCCAGGAGTTCAAGGTTACAGTGAATTATGATGACATTGGACTCTAGTCCGGGAGACCGAGCAAGAACTTTTCTCAAAAATAAAAAAAAAAGTACACAAATAACCCAATTAAAAAGAGGGTAAAAGATAGGAGTAGACATCTCACCAAAACAGATACATAGGCAGCAAATAAGCATATGAAAAAATCTCAAAATGATATGTCATTAAAAAATTAGGCTGGGCACAGTTGCTCATGCTGTAACCTAGCACTTTGGGAGGCTGAAGCAGAAGGAATGTTTAAAGCCAAGAGTTCAAGACCAGCTTGGGCAACACAACAAGACCCCAATCTCTACCAAAAAAGTTAAAAATTTGGCCAGGTGCAGTTGCTCACACCTGTAATCCTAGCACTCTGGAAGGCCAAGGCAGATGGATTACCTGAGATCAGGAATTCAAGACCAGCCTAAGCAAGACTGAGATCCCATCTCTACTAAAAAAATAGAAAAAAATAGCCGGGAGTTGTGGTGGGTGCCTATAATTCCACCTACTTGGGAGGCTAAGGCAAGAGGATAGCTTGAGCCCAAAAGTTTGAAGTTGCTATGAGCTATAATGCTATAGCACTCTATCCAAGGTGACAGAGTGAGACTCTGGCTCAAAAAAAAAAATTAGCCAGGCATGATATTACATCTGTAGTCCCAGCTGCTTGCGAGGGTGAGGTGGGAGGATCTCTTGAGCCCAGGGGTTCAAGGCTGTAGTGAGCTATGACTTTGCCACTGTACTCCAGCCTGGGCAACAAAATGAGACTCTGTCTCCAAAAAATCAATTATAAAACAGCAATTCTATACCACTACACATTTATTAGAATGGCTAAAATCTTTTAAAAATTGGCAAAAAATGCTAACAAAGATGCAGAGCCAGAGGAACCCTCATTCATTGCTAGTGGGAATACAAAATGGTACAGCTATTTTGGGAGACAGTTTGGCAGTTTCTTGCAAAGCTAAATATAGTGTTACCATACAATCTAGTGATTGTGTGCCTATATACGTGCTCACCTAATTGAGTTGAAAACATTCATCCACGTAAAAACCTGCACATGAATGTTTATGACAGGTCTATTCATAAGCACTGAAAAAACTGGAAGCAACCAAATTATCTTTCCATACTTGGATGGATGAACTGGTACCTGCGTACAATTGAATGTTACTCACTGATGAAAAAAAATAAACTACCAAGCCCTGGAAAAATATGGAGGAGTCTTAAATTTAAGACTTCAAGAAGTCTTAAATGTATATTGCTAAACGAGAGAAGTCACTCTGAAAATGCTTTATACTATATGATTCCATCTATATGACATTTTAGAAAAGTGAAAACTATAGAGACTGGGAAAGGATCAGTGTTTGCTAGGGGTGTAGGGGTGGGGAGAAAGGGAGCAATTGAATAGATGAAGTAAATGATCTTTTTTAGGATGGTGAAAGTACTCTGTATGATAATGTAATGTTGAAAACCTACTATCATGCATTTGTCAAAACTTACAGAACTGTACAGATCAGCCTGAGCAACAGTGAGCCCCATCTCTACTAAAAATAAAAAAATTGGCTGGGCATTGCGGCAGGCACCTATAGTCCCAACTACTCAGGCAGCTGAGGCAAGAAGATCACTTGAGCCCAGGAGTTTGAGGTTGCTGTGAGCTACGCAGATGCTATGGCACTCTAGCCTGGGCAACAGAGTGAGATTCTGTCTACAAATAAACAAACCAACAAAATTTGCATTTAATGTAATTATTGACAATGTTAAGTTTAATTAAGTTAAGTCTGATTTTGTGACTTTTCTTCTGTTTGTCCCTCCTTTTTTTGTTCTTTCTTTTTTCCTTTCCTGCCTCATTTTGGCTTCTTTGAATATTTAATATTCTGTTTTAATTTATCAATTGGGTTTTTGGTTCTATATGTATTATTTGTGTGTGTGGTTGCTCCAGAGATTAACATACATTACCAATATTTTATAGTCTACTTAAAGTTAATATTTTATCACTTCATATAAAGTGTAGAAACCTTACAATAATTTAGGTCCCTGTATCTTCCCCATTTATGTTCCCACATGTATTACCACGTGTATTATATCTACAAGCACTGATAACCTCACTAGACAATGTCTTAATTTTGAATTTTTGCCTTTAACAATCATACTTATTTTAAAGAACTTAAGATTAAAAAATAACAGTTTTTTCATATAGTATTCACCAATTTTTCTTCTTCTTTTTTTTTTTTCCTAACCACTAGGTGACCAGGGACCAATTTTTTTCTCTTTTCATTATTTCTGTTGTTCTATTTTCAAGTTCATTGTTTCTTCCTTCTGTCATCTCCACTCTGGTGTGGTCTCCTCCAGGGAATGTTTTATTTCTGTGATTTTTTTTTTCAATTCCAAAATTTCCATTTTGTTCTTGGAAATTATTTCTGCTTCTCTGCAGAGAGCTTCCCCCTTTCCATTCACTCCAAGTGCACCCACCTTAGCATCATGGAGTTTAAACACCCACTTTAAAGCCTTGCTTGTACTACAGTCACCTCAAGGTGCGCACTTGCTGATTGTGTTCTAAGTAAGAACTTGTCAGTTTTCCCTAAGCAACTTTAGGTTGTACCCTGGGCATTTTGAATATTATGTTGTTTAAGGTCTGAATCCTGTTAAAATCTTCCAGACATATTCAAATTTTGGCTTGTCTTAGGGGGCAGCCAACCTGGAAGGGCTCAGACTGCAGATTTTGCTTGGCCTGGTGTGGGGGGAGTCCATCATCAGGTTGATTTTTGACCCTTGTCTAGCTGCTCTGGCTCTGGGGTCATGAAGGCAGGAAACCATGTGAGCCCAGGTCTGTCTGCATTCCACTCTGGTGTTAGGGGACCCTCTTCTCTAGCTCTGTCCTTTCTAGGAGTTTCTCCACACTCTCTGACCCACAGGGCCCCTCTTCCTGATCCTCTGGTCAGAAATTAGGGATTTCTCTCAGACTTTCATCTGCCCACATACCGCTGCACAGTCCTGTGGCTGGGGCTGCTTTGCGGGCAAAGCCAGGAGAGAAAAAAGGAGAAAATGAGACTTTCCTGCTCTCCCGGTGACCTCAGGGCCACCTTTCTCCAGGTCCTCTACCAGGAAACAGGAAGGCAGAGCATCTACTGGAATTTTTGTTTGTTTGGTTTTTTGAGACAGAGTCACACTCTGTCACCCTGGGTGGAGTACCATGGTGTCATAGCTCCCAGCAACCTCAAACTCCTGGACTCCAGTGATCCTCTTGCCTCAGCCTCCCAAGTAACTGGGACTACAGGCACCTGCCACAACACCTGGCTATTGTTTTAGAGAGGGGGTCTTGGTCTAGCTCAGGGTGGTTTCCAATTCCTGATCTCAAGCAATCCACCAGCCTCAGCCTCCCAGAGTGCTAGGATTGTAGGCCTATATATAAGTTTTTGACTCAAATATCTCCACTGTGAAGTTTTATAGCTAGGGGTGACCCCAAAACTGCACAGGAAGGAAAGGGAACAGCCAGGCAACCCACCCAGTACAGGTACCTTCTCTAGGTTTTGATGCCTCTGGTCAATCTGCCTCCTTTCCTTTGCTTTTCAGAGTCGTCAAGGAATTGCTTTTAGTATTTTGTCCATAGAGTTTGGTTAAAATTGGTGGAAGAGGCTTGTTGTCCGTAGCACAGTGGTTACAGTGTCAACCACATACATCAAGGGCACAGGTTCGAACCCAGCCTGGGCCAGATAAACAACTGCAACAAAAAAATAACAGGGCATTGTGGTGGGCACCTGTAGTCCCAGCTACTTGGGAGGCTGAGGCAAGAGAATTGCTTAAGCCCAAGAGTTGGAGGTTGCTGTGAGCTATGACGCCACAGGACTCTACAGAGGATGACATAGTTAGACTCTGTCTAAAAAAAAAAAAAATTGGTGGAAGAGATAATCTGTCATGGGCTTTCTCTGTCTTGGCTGGCATCAAAACCCCCATTAGAATGTAAGCTTCCGAGGAAAAGAGATTCATATTTATATATTTGGTTCATTGCTGTATTCTCAGAGCCTAAAACAGAGTCTGGCACATAATAGATGTTAAGTGAATATTGAATGAATGAATGAAACAATAATTCTAAGGGGTTAAGTACGACTACTCATCTCTCAGTTTGTGAGAAGTGCTAGGATCACAATCTTTCTGTTACCAAGGTCAGATTCTCCACCAAATTTGCTAAAAAAGCCACAACCTTATAAACCACATTTAATCTCATGGTTAAATTGCCATACCAACAATGGCAGAAAATTCCATGTACAGTATGTCCTCACTGTTCTTACAAACTGCAACTTTAATCCAAATGACATGAGGAAACCAAGTTTGCCCACAGGCTAATTGATATAAACAAGAGCTAAGTTCCTATATCGTATTTCTGGTCACAAAAACCTGTACATAAAAACTAAAACACCTCTAGTATTAAACATGAAAACAAAGGTGAGCTGTACATACATTTAAGGAAGATTAATAAAAATAAGTAAGATAGATATTTATGCATTTATTCAAGTTCAAGGATACAAGTGGCCAAAGTCCATCATGGCATCTTAGGGGACAAGGTGAGAAACAGCCCTGCACAGATGCTGACCCATCACAGTGCTCACTCAAACACAAGCACTCAAATTGGGACCATGTGGACAGGCCAGTGGACCTAAGCGGCACAACTTTGGGATAAAGGAAAAAACTGGAGAACCCAGAGAAAACCCAGATGTGCGGAGAACACACAAACTTCACACAGACAGTGGTCCCCAACTGAGAATTGACTTTTTTTTAGCACATTGAATGAAACAACATCCTTGAGGACCTGTTGAACTCAAGTCAGCATGAGAGCCCATTTCTGCCAACTTCTATGACTTCTCTAAACGTGGTATTCTACCTGGAGGATCCCAAGACTGAAAAAACACACCCTTTAAAACTGAGCACTATTTAATTTGTAAAAAAAAAATAATTTCAAAAATTTGAATAGGCCGAGCACTGTGGCTCATGCCTGAATTCCAGAACTTTGGGAGGCCAAGGTAGGAGATCACTTGAGGCCACGGGTCAAGACAAACCTGGGCAACATAGCTATACCCCATCTCTACAAAAACCTTAAAATGTGCCAGGTGTGGTAGTGCATTGCTATAGTCCTGGGTACTTAAGAGGCTGAGGAAGGAGAGTTGCTTGAGCCCTGAGTTGAAGTCCACAGTGATCTATGATCCTGCTACTACACTTCAGCCTGGGTGACAGACTGAGACCCTTTTTCCTCCCCCTGTAGGTTATTCTTTTTGGACAGTGCTACAAACAAAGGATACAATTCAAACAAAGAATTAGGAAAGTTAAAAAAGATTATAGCTCAAGTTTTCTCTTACCACCAACTCCTATTTTGTCACCCTGGAATCAGCCACAGTTGCCAGTTTTCTTTTCTTTTCTTTTCTTTTTGAGACAGAGTCTCATTATGTCTCCCTCAGTAGAGTTCTGTGGAGTCACAGCTCACAGCAACCTCAAACTCTTGGGCTTAAGCAATTCTCTTGCCTCAGCCTCCCAAGTAGCTGGAACTACAGGTGCCTGCCACAATGCCCAGCTATTTTTTTGTTGCAGCTGCCATTGTTAGCTGGCCCAGGCTGGATTCGAACCCACCAGCCTGGGTGTACGTAGCCAGTGCCCTACTCACTGAACTACAGGCGGGGCCACCAGTTTTCTTGTGTATGTTTCTAGGGGTACTCTGTACATATTAAAGTACACACACACACACACACACTCATATGTATATATAGACGTGTTTCATACAAGTAGCAGCACCATAAGTCACCTTGTTTTTTTCACTTATCACAAGCTCATTCCACACAGAGTTCACATAGATCTACAAAGTCTTTTTCAGCAGAGTGGACTGTTAAAGAACACCTGGGAGACATGTAGGTATTAAATGCACATGTAGTGGCTCATGCCTATAATCTAGCACTCTGGGAAGCTGAGGTGGGAGGATCCCTTGAGTTCAGGAATTCAAGACCAACCTGAGCAAGAGCAAGACCCTGTCTCCACTAAAGATAGAAAAATTAACCTGGCAAAAATTAACCAGGAGGATGCCTATAGTCCCAGCTACTCAGGAGGTTGAGGCAAGAGGATTGCTTGAGCTCAGGAGTTTGAAGTTCCTGTGAGCTGTGATTCCACGCACCCTACCCAGGCGACAGAGTGAGACTCTTCTCAAAAAAAAAAAAAAAAGTTTTTGTCAATAAACAATGTCAAAAACAATGTTTACTTGAAAAAAAATGGCAGTCTAGGAAGGGTGGCTCTTAATTTACTATTTTGAATAAACCGATTAACTATCTGAGTTGTCTTTTCTGGAGCAAACTGACCAGGACAATCAAAGAGAACAATCTCTCTTGTTTAGGGATTCTCTGGGAGCCTCCAACGTCTAGCCAGCGCACTGTAACAGGCTTCTCTATGGAATGTCCCCTGAATCCTGAGCACGTCCACCTGAGGCAGATGTGCACCTCACCTGAGTGTCTCAGAATGAGCCTTAGTTACTGAGCCCTAGTAGTGGACATTTGGATTGTTGCCCACCTTTCCCCAAAATGAATATCCTTATACATACATCAATTTACATGTGTGAATACAATTTATTTGCTGTTTCACCTCCACTTGTAACAAGTAGCCGACTCACCCCACTGTGTCAGGTATTTGTATTATAGCTGTCCTTCGTATATGTTCTGACACTGCTCACAGAGGCCACCTGCCCTCTGAGAGGAGATTCCTTCCTGGGCTCAGGAAGGTGCCACTTGGCAAGCAGGGTGCTCCCCACTCCTTGGGGGCCTCAGACCAGCATGAGACTCCCTGGTGGCAGATAGCTCCCTAAGTTGCCTGCGGCAGCCAAATCTTGGCAATGGTCTGATCAAGGAATGGCTTGATGAAAGGCCATAGCGGCACCTCAGCCAGCTCATTCTACCCACAAAAGCCTGTTTTTGATCCTCTGTGAGGGAAGAAGAGGCAGAACCAAGCCACCACCCATTTGCTCTGACGACCCCTGTGGGGCCCAGGCTGGCAGGATCTCTTGAGGAGTGACTCCTAGAGGAGCTTCACATTGAGCTGGAGGGTCTGTGGCCCCAGTGCCCCCTGCCCCACACCCCACCCCTGCTTCCCACCTCTCACCTGCCAGCAGTGGGCAGACACTGGCTGGTTTATAAGCATCACACTGGAGGCTTTTCTTCTTCCAGACAAGACAGTGTCTTCACCCTCCTCCCCAAAATACATGAAATGGAATTTCTTCTTAGCCAGGTGGGGGAGATCCTTTTTATCAGATTTATTATGATTTAGGAAAATGGAAAAAAATGAGATGTTTCACATTTGATTCATGCTCTTGCATGTGTAAAGTATGGTGCCTGGCACATAGTAAGTGCTCAATAACTATTTGATATGATCAGTTTTGGCTATACTTGTCCATCTCAGCCTGGCCTCAGAGATAGTTGCAGGGTTTGAGTGATAGACTCCCAACTCCCATTATAGCCCTGGAGGCTGACCTAAGAGCTCTTCTGGGGAACACAGACAATGAGATGCCTGAAAAATGCATGAGATGAACTCATTTTCATGTATGAAGCTGCAGTTCATATTTTCATGGCCACATAGCTCCCCATTACAACTACCACAGTCTCTTTGTGTATTATCTGGTCAATGGGAATTTGTTCCAGTTTTTTGATGTTGCATAAATCATTGCTAAGAATGTTCTTAAAGGCTCGGCGCCTGTGGCTCAATGGGCTAAGGCACCAGCCACGTACACCTGAGCTGGCGGGTTCGAATCCAGCCCAGGCCCGCCAAACAACAATGACGGCTGCAACCAAAAAATGGCCGGGCGTTGTGGTGGGCGCCTGTAGTCCCAGCTACTTGGGAGGCAGAGGCAGGAGACTCGCTTGAGCCCAGGAATTGG
>CAUYRH010013223.1:0-10269 GCA_963574655.1 Perodicticus potto | reverse complement strand
TCCAACTAATTGATTTTGTGAATGAAATTCCTTAGTATTTGTTTCTATAAAGAAGAAAAAGTAAAAATTTAAAACACAAATTTGTTACATTAATCAGGTGGATAAAAATATCTCCGATTGTATGGGAAGCCCGCACACTGTTTGTTTGTTTTTTAAGAGATGGGGCTCTCGCTCTTGCTCAAACTGGTCTCACACCCTAAGCTCAGGCAATCCACCCACTTCGGCCTTCCAGAGTGCTAGGATTACAGGTGTGAGCCACCGCGCCCTGCATGTGTGAAGAGTGTTATCTGGGAATTGGTTATAGGTGGCTTCTGGCCTGGTGAGGTGCCTTATGCCTGTAAGGCCAACAATTTGGGCGGGACATGGGAATCACTTGAGGCTAGCAGTGTGAGACCAGCCTGGGCAACATATCAAGACTCTATCCACACAAAATATTTTAAAAATTAGCCACCATGTACAAGGGTAGGGTGACATGGAAGGATCACTTCAGCCCAGGAGATCAAGCCTGCCGTGTGCTATGATCTTACCATTATGCTCTAGCCTGGGGGACAGATCAGCACCTTGTACTCACCTCCCAAAAGGCCAGGGATGGTGGCTCATCCCTGTAAATGTAGCACTCTGGAAGGCCCAGGCAGGAGGATAGCTTTAGCCCAGAACATTGATTCCAGCCTGTGGAATACAGCAAAACCATACTCTTTTAAAAAATTAAAATAATTTTTAAAAAGAATGAAACAAATTACCAATAATAATGTAAAAGTGTATTACTATTATACATAGAAGGTGGAATAATTACCAAAACTAATAAAACAACAAAATGGAACATACATACTCCTATACAGTGTACTATAAAAAATTTCAATATACTCTCAAAACTTCCCCTCAAAACCTCTAGACCTAGATGGCTTACAGGTCTTGCAAAAGTGTAAGAAATAAATAACAGTCATGTACAAATTCATCCAGAGAATAGAAAAGTAAGAAGACTTTCCCAGCTTCTTTTAGGAAGTCAGCTTAAGAAAAACCTAATGCAGACATCACAGAAATAAACACAACTATAAAAATACTAGAAGAATGTTCAGGGAAAATGCTTGCAGAAATTGGCCTAGGAAAATATTTTATGAGGAGGACCCCCCTGGCAATTGAAGCAACACCAAAAATATATTACTGGGATCTGATCAAGCTAAAAAGCATCCATACAGCCGAGAGCACAGTCAGTAAAGCAAACAGACAGCCTTCAGAATGGGAGAAGATTTTTGTAGGTTATATTTCTTCAAAGTCTGAGAATGAGAATCCACAGAGAACTCTAATTAATAAGAAAATAACAAATAATCGCAGTTCTTCGTGGGCAAGAGACTTGAATAGAAGCTTCTCTGAAGAAGATGCATGCATGGTCTACAAATACATGAAAAAATGCCCATCATCTTTAATCATTAGAGAAATGCAAATCAAAACCTCTTTGAGATATCATCTAACTCCAGTAAGATTAGCTCACATCACAAAATCCCAAAATTACAGATGCTGGCATGGATAGAGAAGGGAGCACTTCTACACTGCTGGTAGAAATGAAAACTAATATAGCCCTTTTGAAAAAAAAGTTTGGAGAATACTCAAGGAACTAAAAGTACACCTACCATTTGATCCTGCAATTCCTCTACTAGGTATATACCCAGATGATCAAAAATAATTTTACAACAAAGACAAAGACATTTTCACCAGAAAGTTTATTGTATCCCAATTCATAATTGCAAAGTCATGGAAGCAGCCCAAGTGCCCATCGACTCATGAAAGGATTAACAAATTGCAGTATATGCATACCATGGAATACTATGCAGCCATAAAAAGATGGAGACTTTACATCTTTTATGTTTACCTGGATGGAGCTGGAACATATTCTTCTTAGTAAAGTATCTCAGGAATGGAAGAAAAAGTATCCAATGTACTCAATACTACTATGAAACCAACATATAATCACCTACACATTCATACGAATGATAAAACATAACTACAGCCCAGAAAGAAAGAGGGAAGAGGCGGGAGAAGGGAGGGATGGCAGGGGCTGGGAGGAGGGTATTTGGTGGGACTTCACCTAATATGCATAATACAATGGTACATTTCAAAACAATTAAGAATAGAGTATAAATGTCTTAGCATAACAAATATGCAAGCGAGGTGATGGTTAAATTAATCAGTTTGATGTAAGCATTTCATATTGTTTATCAGTTCAGCACATCTTACCCCATAAATGCATTAATGTACATAGTCATGATTTAATAAAGAGAAAAAGGAAAAATTAAAGATAAATAAATCAGGGGGAGAGGCAAGATGGCTGACTGGAGGCAGCTTCCAACAGAAGCTCCTGTCCAGAGGGAAGGATAACACGGAGAAAGTACCTGCTTAAGCTGAAGACTGGGAGCCCAGCTGAGAGAGAAGTGATAACTGCAGGTCACCTCTTCTGAGGCAAGCTGTGACTGCAGGAAAGCCAGATTCAGGTACAAAATTCATCTGAAAGGAAAAGTGTCCATCCCCTCCCCCAAGAAAGCTGGTTTTGGGGGTTTTGTGGTTTTTTCTTTTTTTCTTTCCCTTTTCTCTTTGTTTGCTCCTATAGGTTTTCTACAGGCAAGTGGTGAACTGAGGACCTCTTGTCTCACCCCATGGGTAAGATCTGTAGGAAGTGGGGACTACTTACTCAGAGGGACCTTGCTGTGACTCTTAACACTCACTAGCTAGGCAGAAAAATTGAACTAAAGTTTTCCCTGTCATTCTGAACTTCCAGTCCACCCTTCCCCCCCTTACCTGATGAACCAGAAGCCTAACCCCTGCTGAGACTGTGGGAGGACACTCTTGAGCAGCACTCCCCCTCCCTGTCTGATGGACCAAGCACCCGCCCCCTGCACGGCCAGAGGCTGCTAGAGCCCCACATCCCATGCCCTGCCTCCTGCGCCCTCCCTACCTCCACGCTGAGCCCCTAGCCCAGCCAGGGACTCCTGGAGCTGCACATCCTGTGCCCTGCCTCTAGTGCCCTCCCTGCCTCTGTGCCAAGCCCTCCACCCAGCCAGAGTCTGCTGGAGCTGCACATCCCATACCCTACCTGTGGCATCCTCCCTAACTTGGCGCCAAGCTCCCCCCGGCCTAGCCAGAAACTGCTAGAGCCACATGCCCCATGCCCTGCTCCTCGTGCCCACCCTGCCTCTGCCTCAAGCCCCCACCCAGCCAGAGACTACTAGAGCCAAGCGCTCTCCTTGCCGAAGTCTGGGCACTAGGCAATGCCAGAACCAGGTGCACCATCCCCAGCCCTGCTGCTGGATCTGTGTGCTCCATGCTCTGGAGCTGCTCTAACAACCAGAACTCCCTGGCTGGGGAAGTCGCAGGGGAGCAACACAGGGCCACTTCCTACAAAGATCCAGAAACAGTAGAGTGATCCCGCTGGGGTCTAATCTTGGGGAGACACCTCCCCAGCTCTGAGAACTGCCAGAGGAAACCAGAACTCACTCTACAGGGATACCAGGGCTTCAGAGCAGCAGGGGCAAAGGCACAGTGGCTGAGGGAGAAAAGCATTTGCTGACTTGTTACCCTTAGGATTAGACTGAGTCCAAGTGGAACACTCACCAGTGGCTATTGAGTACCCGAGGCAGGCAGGTCTCAACTCCCCCAGCTGACTGGTAGCAGAGGGTAGTGGCCAGGCCGTGGGGCATCGACCTTCCTTTGACTCTGACAGGTGCTAATTCCTGGCAAGTCTGCTTATTGGAGGGAGCAGGACTGCAACCCTGTGGGGTCACCAGTTACTGGGTGTGAAAAAGTATCAAAATGGAGAGTCAGTCCCCTGGTCCAACTCTGATACTGGGTGGGCCTTTCTGATTCCACAAAGTTCCGGAGTGAGCCAAATCTGAGCAGCCAGTAGACCTCTGCCATCTAGTTGCTGGAGACCTTTCAAACTTTCCCACTTGAGAGTTATTACTGACTAGGTCAATTGGTTTGGAACTCCTAATCTGGACCAATCACCCAAGGACCGTATCGGATGGTACCCTAGTTGTATAGTAACAGGAAGGGTTGATTTTCCTCTTCCAGTTGTTGTCCATGGAGGGTGAGGCATCTTTCTTACTTGTATTTCTCCATAGCTAAGACTTCACCAGAGTCACTGATCCACTAGGATCAGACAAGAACCAGCTGAATACAAGACAGAGCCACCTAACCCCACCACACCAAGCAGGTTTCCTTACTCTCAGACTGTAATTCTATACCGGTCTTTTGAAAAGCTATTGGGGAAAAAGCTGTAGTCATCAGTCCCAGATCCTTGACAAAGAGCTGGTTAACCACAACTCCAGAAGCTCCTAATCCAATTTCACCTTACCTGCCCACCTAGCCCACGGTGAAAAACAATTGTGAGGCAAAATCAATGGAAAAACTCTGGGAACATGAATAATCAGTGTAGACCAACTCCCCCAAAGAACGATAAGGCAGACACAGCACAAATCCCATTCATAAACAAATGGCCAAGATGTCAGAAATTGAGTTCAGAATCTGGATAGCAAATAAGATCAATAGAATGGAGGAAAAGATGGAATTAGAATTTCGAGCAGTAATTCAAAAGATGTTTCAAGAATTCAATGAATTCAAAGACAAACTGATCACAGATCTTGACACATTGAGGCAAGAATTTGTAGCCCTCAAATATCTGAAAAATACAGTATAATCCCTCAGTAACAGAATAAAACAGTCAGAAGAAAGCATCTCTGACATTGAAGACAAAGCTTTTGAATGCTCCCAAATGCTCAAAGAGGAAAAGAAGTGGAGAACAAAAACAGATCATTCTCTCAGAGAGCTCTGGGATAATTCAAAGAGATCTATTATTTGCCTTATAGGAATACCTGAAGAAAATGAGGTTGCTGCAAAGGATATAGATGATTTACTTCATGAAATAAAGAGAATTTTCCAGACATGCCAAGAGATCCTGAAATTCAGATAGAAGACAATTTCGGAACACCAGCACAACTCAACCCAAATAAAAATTCTCATAGACACATTATAATTATTCACCAAAGTTAATATGAAGGAGAAAATCCTGCAAGCTGTAAGACCTAAGAAAACCATAACCTATAAGGGGAAGAACATTAGAATGACTGCAGATCTTTCTGATGAAACCTTTCAAGCTAGAAGAGGGTGGTCATTGACCTTTAATCTCCTTTAACAAAATAACTTTCAACCCAGGATCCTGTATCCAGCAAAACTGAGTTTCATCTATGACGGAGAAATTACTTTAATGACATTCACGTGTTGAAGAAATTTTCCATAACTAAACCAGCTCTCCAGAATATTCTCAGACCTAGCCTCCATAATGAACAACACAATCCTCCACCACCAAAGTAAACTCACTCAGAAACTTTTGATCCAATTCTAACTTCCATAGTGCTGAAAGGATTAAAAATGCCCACTGGACTTTTGAAAAACTTGATATCCAAAACTCTATCAGGTTTATCAATACTCTCAACTAATGTGAATGGCTTAAATTTCCCTCTAATGAGGCACAGATTGTCTGACTAGATACAAAAACTCAAGCCTGACGTCTGCTGCATTCAAGAATCTCACCTTACCTTAAGAGATAAACATAGACTCAGGGTGAAGGGTGGTCATCTATAATTCAGGCAAATGGAAAGCAGAAAAAAGCAGTAGTTTCAATAGGCTTTAAACCAATAAAAGTAAGGAAAGATAATGATAGTCACTTCTTACTTGTTAAGGGCAACACTCAACATGATGAGATTTCAATTATTAACATTTATGCACCTAACCAGAATGTGCCTCAATTTATAAGAGAAACTCTAACTGACATGAGCAACTTGATTTCCTCCAGCAGCATAATTGTCGGGGACTTTAACACTCCTTGGGCAGTGTTGGATAGATCCTCCAAAAAGAAGCTAACCACAGAAATTTTAGACTTAAACCTAACCATTCAACATTTGCATCTAACAGACTTCTAAAGAACATTTCATCCTAACAAAACTGAATACACATTCTTCTCATCAGGTCATAGATCATCCTCCAAAATTGATCACATCTTAGGTCACAAATCTAGCCTCAGCAAATTTAAAAGAATAGAAATCATTCCTTGCATTGTCTTGGACCATCATGGAATAAAAGTTGAACTCAATAACAATAGGAACCTGGATATGCATACAAAAACATGGAAATTAAATAACCTCATGCTGACTGATAGCTGGGTCATAGATGAGATCAAGTAGGAAATTACCAAATTTTTGGAACAAAATGATAATGAAGACATGAACCATCAGAACCTCTGGGATACCACAAAGGGAGTCCTAAGTGGAAAATTTATAGCATTGCAAACCTTCCTCAGGAGAATGGAAGGAGAGGAAGTTAACAACTTAATGGGCCATCTCAAGCAACTGGAAAAGGAAGAACATTCCAACCCTAAACCCAGCAGAAGAAAAGAAATAACTAAAATTAGAGCAGAACTAAATGAAATTGAAAAGAAAAGAATCATGCAACAGATCAACCAATCAAAGAGTTGGTTTTGTAAAATGGTCAATAAAATAGATAAACCTTTGGCTAACCTAACCAGAAGTAGAAGAGTAAAATTCCTAATTTCATCAATCAGAAATGATAAAGGCCAAATAACAACATACCCCTCAGAAATTCAACAAATTCTTAATGAATACTACATAAAAGTCTATTCTCAGAAGTATGAAAATTTGAAAGAAATAGATCAATACTTGGAAACATGCCACCCTCCTAGACTTAGCCAGAAAGAAGTGGATATGTTGGACAAACCTATAACAAGTTCTGAAATAGCATCAACTATTAGAAATCTCCCCAAAAAGAAAATCCTGGGACCAGATGGCTTCACAACAGAATTCTACCAAACCTTTAAAGAGGAAGCAATACCTATATTACTTAACCTTTTCCAAAACATAGAAAAAGAAAAACTACTTCCCAAAACATTCTATGAAGCAAACATCACCCTGATACCCAAACCAGGAAAAGACCCAACAAGCAAAGAAAATTATAGACCAATATCTCTAATGAATATTGATGCAAAAATGTTCAATAAGATCCTAGCAAACAGAATTCAACAACACATCAAACAAATTATACACCATGACCAGGTGGGTTTCATCCCAGGGTCCCAAGGATGGTTCAATATAAGTAAATCCATAAATATAATACATCACATAAACAAATTAAAAAACAAAGACCAGGAGGGAGGGGCAAGAGGGCCAACTGGAAGCAGCTTCTGACAGAGGCTCCTGTCCAAAAGGAAAGATAACCTCCAGAAACTGCCCAATTGATCTGAAGACTGGGAGCCCAGCCAAGAGAAAGAGAACTGATAACTGCAGGTCACCTCTGAGGCAAGCTGGGACTTCCAGAAACCAAGCATCAGGCAGAAAAACTGAACTAAAGTTTTCTGCCATTCCAAACTTCCAGGACACCCTTCCCCCCTTAACTAACACACCAGAAGCCTGACCTCTGCTGAAACTGAGGGAGGAGGACTTGAGCAGCACCCATCCTCCCTATCTGCCAGACCAGGCTAAGAGACTCCGTGGCCCCACCGAGCCCCACCAGTCCCCAGACCAGAGACACTTCCAGCCCATGTGGCTCCAATGCATGCCCCACTGGGCCTTGGGCCCACCACCCAGGGCAGCCAGAAACTCTGCTGGGACCACTGCCTGGCCTTGGCCTGCACCAGCAGCAGTCAAGAACTCTGCAAACACTCCCGTATGCCTCGATTTGCACCCACCGAGCCTTAGCCTGCCACCATCAGAGACCAGGAAGTCTTGCCAGGACTCCCACGCCATGCGATCTGTGCCCCACCTGGCCTAGGTCCGCCACCCACCAAGACCCCTGCCCAGCTCGGATCCATGCGCCAGGCCTGCCGCCCACAGCGGCCAGGAACTCCACTCTGCCAGGATCCCCCACGGCCCTGATTGGACTCTGCTGGGACTTGGCCCGCAGCCAGCAGCAGCCAGGAACTCTGCTGGGACTCCCACGCCCCCAATTGGCACCCCACCGGACCTTGGCCCACCATCACCAGTGGCCAGATAGTCCACTGGGACAGCCTTAGCTTGCCACTTGCTGAGACCCCCACGGGGCTATGATCTGCGCCCTCCAGGACTCAGCCCTCCACTTCCAGCAGCCAGGACTTGGCTCACCGCCTGACCTGCTATGGCCAGGGACTCCACTGGGACCCCTGTGCCAGGCCTCCATCTGCAGCCCACACCGGCCAGGGACTCAACCAGGAACTCTGGCAGCCACACAACACGCCTCCTCCCCTAGCCCCTCTGCCTCCGCACTGGCCCTGCCCATCAGGCCAGGGACTTAAGAGGCTACATGACCGTGACCTCCCTCCAGAGCCCTCCTCCCAGGGAGAGACTGCTTGAGGCACAGGCTCCCTTTGCAAAGGCCACCAGATGCCCCATCCCATGCCCTGCTGCTTGATCTGGGCGTGCCACACTCTGGAGCTGCTCCCGCAGCCAGAACTCCCTGCATGGGGCAGTCCCAGAAGAGCTACACAGGGCCACTCCCTACAAGGATCCAGCAACAACAGACTGATCCTGCCAGGGTCTGATGTGAGAGAGACACCTCCCCAACTCTGAGGACAGTCATAGGCAACAGTGAAAAATAATCATGAGGTGGAATCAACAGAAAAACTCTGGCAATATGAATAATCAGAGTAGGTCAACTCCCATAAGGAACGGCAAGGTAGATATAGCACAAGATCCCTTGCATAAGCAAATGGCTGAGATGTCACAAATCGAATTCAGAATTTGGATAGCAAATAAGATCAGCGGAATGGAGGAAAAGATGGAATTAGAATTTCAGGCAGTAATCCAAAAGATGACCCAAAAGATGTCTCAAGAATTCAAAGAATTCAAAGACAAAATAACCAAAGATTTTGACACATTGAGACAAGAAGTCTCAACAAGAAGTTGCAGCCCTCAAAGATCTGAGAAATACAGTAGAATCCCTCAGTAACAGAATGGAGCAAGCAGAAGAAAGGATTTCTGACATGGAAGACAAAGTTTTTGAACTCTCCCAAACTTCCAAAGAAGAAGAGAAATGGAAGGCAAAAACGGATCATTCTCTCACACAGCAATGGGATAACTCAAAGAAAACCAATATTCGGATAGGGATAACTGAAAATGATGAAGTGGCGTCACAAGGCACAGAGTCTCTTCTTTATGAGATTATGAAAGAGAACTTTCCAGACATGCCAAGAGATTCTGAAATTCAGATAGCAGACAGTTTCAGAACCCTGGCATGACTCAACCTGAATAAGACATCCCCCAGGCACATCATAATTAACTTCACTAAAGTGAACATGAAGAAGAAAATTCTGAAAGCAGTCAGACATAAGAAATCCATTAACTTCAAGGAGAAGAATATTAGAATAACTGCAGATTTCTCTGATCAAAACTTTCAAGCTAGAAGAGAATGGTCATTGACTTTTAATCTCCTAAAACAAAATAACTTTCAACCCAGGATCATGTACCCGGCTAAACTGAGTTTCATTTATGATGGAGAAATTAAATTCTTTAACGACATCCACATGTTGAAGAAATTTGCTATAAGTAAACCAGCTCTCCAGGATATTCTCAGATCTATCCTCCATAATGAACCAGTGTAATCCTCCACCACAAAAGTAAACTCACCCAGAAACTTCTTATCAAATTTCATCTTCCACACTGACTAAAGGATTAAAAATGTCCACTGGACTTTCTAAAGATTTGTCATTCTTTTCAATTAATGTGAATGGTTTAAATTGTCCTCTAAAGAGGCATAGGTTGGCTGACTAGATACAGAAACTCAGGCCAGATATCTGCTGCATACAAAAATCTCATCTTACCTTAAAAGATAAATTTAGTCTCAAGGTGAAGGGATGGTCATCTATATGCCAAGCAAATGGAAAACAGAAAAAAGCAGGTGTTACAATCGTATTTGCAGATACAATAGGCTTTAAACCAAACAAAGTAAAGAAGGATAAAGACGGACATTTCATATTTGTTAAAGGTATTACTCAATATGATGAGATGTCAATTATTAATATTTATGCACCCAACAAGAATGAGCCTCAATTTATAAGAAAAACTCAAATAGACATGAGTAACTTGATTTCCTCAAGCTCCATAGTAGTTGGAGATTTTAATACTCCTTTAGCAGTGTTGGATAGATCCTCCAAAAAGAAGCTAAGTAAAGAAATTTTAGATTTAAACTTAACCATTCAACAACTGGATTTAACAGACATCTGCAGAACATTTCATC
>CAUYRH010013218.1:0-33999 GCA_963574655.1 Perodicticus potto | reverse complement strand
GGAAGGAAGGAAGGAAGGAAAAAAGGAAGGAAGGAAGGAAGGAAGGAAAAAAGGAAGGAAGGAAGGAAGGAAGGAAGGAAAAAAGGAAGGAAGGAAGGAAGGAAGGAAGGAAGGAGGGAGGGAGGGAGGGAGGGAGGGAGGGAGGGATAACAGCTATTGCCTGTAGAATACAGGACAGAGGCTTTAGATGAAAACAGTTTCCATTTCATCTAACACCACATAGTGTGTGAATCTTATCTTGTATGTGTATTACTTAAAAATCAGTGAAAACTTTTCTAAAGAAATAGCATTAATGGTAGAATTAATTACTAAATTTAAAAATACCCAGAGAACAATTCGGTACTACCGTGACACTGCTTTCTTAAATTATGTAATACAATTTTTATCTTTTCTCAAAAATAGCAAATGTGATTTAGCAGTGGAGGGAAATCCTGCCTCACCTCTTGCTACTGGCAGAACAGAGCAACCTGAGATCCTTTGCGAAGCCCTCTGGAGTCCACTCTTCCATTTTTTATTCTGTGGCCTCCACGCTTATTTCCCACTTTCATTACGGCTTCCCTAGACCATTTCAATAGCCTCTTAAATGGTTCCCAATCTCTCTCCAATGTAATCTGTTTTATCTCCCCCCCGCTAAGATTAATCACCTTAAGAGTCACTCTCAGATCACTCCAGCTCCTGTTCAAAGCCCGCCTTCTGTCTGCCGTGCTGTCCCCTGCATGGCAGGGTGTTGCGACCTCGGCTGCCTCCAGCCTTCACTCCAGCTAATCCCTCATCCAAATCTCCAGCTCCAGCCAGGCTGAACATTTGCTCTGTGAGTCCCACCTGCTCAGCTCCCACCTTTCTGAAACCTCTCCCTCCTGAACACCTCTCAGATCCGTCTCAGCTCAGGTATCCCCAGCTTCGTCAAGGCACCATGATTAGATCAACAGGAGTAATTAGGCCTTAAATGCATGTTTTGTGTCCCTTTTATTGCGTGATTCACATCTCCAGGTACTGTTCTTCATGCATCTAATATTGCCTGCCAGAATTTGCGCCCACAAAGGTTGATTTCTACCCATGTGTCCTACACCGCCCGGCCCTGTGCTTTCTGCTCAGTACTCACCCAGCCCAGTAAACATGGAAAGCAGAGAGCGCTGAGAATCGTTTCCTGTCTGGCTCCAATTAAAATGCCCATCAGCTGTGGCCAGGACCCTGTTATAGAGTAGGGCTATTTTTTTAATGCAAATGAATGACTATCAGCCTTTCGATTAGTAGATAATCCTCTTGGAAGGTGTAGGGGAAGGAGAGAGAGAGTACTAAATTCTTCAGCATAAAAATATGAGCTTTAATAAAAGAACCAATAAAAGAAAGGAATGAAGAGGACACATCAAAAGCCTACTGAGGTCAGACTCGGGCGTGGTGGGTTCATGGGGACGGATGGCCACTCCCTGCCCTTGGACATTCTCTCTCTCCTGGCACCTGTGAGCCTCAGGGCTCTGTTTCCCTTCCATTGCCCCGGTTTGGGTTCTCTCCCCGCTTCCCTCCCTGGACTGTGGCAGTGGCTAAGGGACTTCATCTGTGGCCCCTCATGCTGTTTGCTCATACATTTTACCTTTCACAGCAGTTGCCATGGGTATCTCCTAAAATCAAAGCAGCCGTGTCCCATTACTTCTGGAGGAAGCCCAGCTACTAGCATCATGATCAAAGCTCTTAAAATTACATCCCTTGCCAGGTGGCACCTGTAGCTGAAGGAGGAGGGCGCCGGCCCCATATACTGGAGGTGGCGGGTTCAAACCCAGCCCTAGCCAAAAACTGCAAGGAAATATTTATGTCCCCTGCCATGCCCGCACCTCCTCAAAGCCTAGGCTCCAGCCAGACTCATCCCTGCCGCTTTCTCACTGTGCAAATAAAGAGAGGCCATGAAGTTCATGTTCAGTTTAAAATAGTGTGTGGTTTAAAGTTGCACATGAACTTTATGGCCGTCCTGGGTAAAGCTCTGCCCCCTTGCCTGACTTTCACTGTTCTACTTGTTCAGGAGGTGTCCCAAATGTCACCGCCTCGGAGGAGCCCCCCAAAGGTCTTTTTCTGCTCCTGGATGGTTTACTTTTCCTTATCTGGAACCCGGTGGCACTTTGAACGTGCCTCTGCTATCACCCTCTTCACCTTTTCTGAGATCATGTAAATACTTGCTCTTAGCCCAGAGCTATTTAGGAGAAGGGATTGTGCCACAGACGGGCTTCTGTCCAGGGAACCCAGCCCCGTGCACAGGACAGGATAGATTCTGGGTGGGAGGTGCTGTCTCCCTGCCTGGCTTACCTCGGACTCCCGGCCTCCCCCACCGCCCAGCCTCCTTCAGCTCTTCGAACATCCTCAGCTCGGACCCGCCTGTGCCTCAGCTTTGCCCCCTGCCTGAAACGCCCTTCCCGGGACAGCTTCTTTGCATTCCTCCAGTCTCAGCTCAAACCGACCTTGGCAGACTCACCTTTCTGACACACTCTATCAAGTAGCTACTGTTTCCTGCCCATCACCCACCAGCACATCACCTTATCTTCTTTCTATCCCACACTGTGGCCATTTGCTGGTTTGTCTTTTTGTTGCCCTAATACTCAGAGTCCGCCTTCTTCTGGTCTGGGGCCCTCTGGTTCCACACGCGGTGCCCAGAGCATCAACCCAGCCCCCACAGGGGATGCTTAGTACCCATTTGCTGGGTCTGTAACAAAATCTATCCAGAATAGCAAACACAGAAACACTGTTTCTATTATTCTTCAGAAGAATTCCAATTCCAGAAACTTTTCTAAATTTCATGGGTGGGGCTAAAGCTAAAAATATTTTAGCAACTGAAGCACAGAGACACTTTGGGATTCCAGGGTTCTGTTATGACACTCTCGTCATTTTGTTATTTTAAGCATGCCCTTGATGACGCAGACGTCTGTTTAAATTGGCAGTGTTTAGGAACGGTGCCACAGGAAGCAGAGGCCCACACTCCATCCCGCTGTCCTGCAAGCGTTATGCTAATCTCAGACACTTAGAGCCCTTGGTGCCTGCACGATAGCTCATATGTGAGAGTGCTCGATAAATATTTGCTCCGTGACTGAATGAAGGCCTTTGTACTTTGCCTTGCTTTCTTCAGAAAGCTTGAATTACTGCCCAGCTCCTCTCCGGGGAACCTCGGGTTTGCTGGCCTGCTTCCCATCTCATCCTCTGTACAAAGCCTGGCTCCGTGCTGCCTGCAGGAAAGTGGGATCAGTCATTTAGCAGGTCGTCTGCTGTGGCCAGGAGAGGATGCTTGGGGCTGGAGTGCAGATTTGTTTTTTAATCTGTTTGCCTTTGATTTATTGATTTATTTATTGAGACAATAGCTAACTTTTGTCTGACCAGTCAGATGAATTGGTCGGTGTGACTCTCCTTAATATCCCCTCACATTCTGATTCGATTCATTCAGTACCTGAGTTCACCTGGTACCTGGTGGTGCGTAATTTGCATACAACGAACAGAACAGGCCAGGTCCAGGCCCTTGAGAAGTGTGGACTCCGCCAAACGTGCACACCCTGCATGAACAGACCTACCTGGGAGTTTCGCGGGCCACAGACACTTGCTCGCTTAAGCTGCTCTCTGCTGGTATTTTATTTTGATGTGACTATTTGAAGCTTTTCTGCAGAGAAAAAAGCTTTCTGTCCTTTTCTCCCCCTCGGTATCTGTGATGTGATTTCTTAGGTGTCACATTTTCTCCTACTCACGTATCCAAGGAGATGGTGCTGTTCTGAGTGTTGACCGTCCTGAGGCCTTGTAGCAGGCTCAGGCATCGGCGGTACACCATGTTGCTGTGGGGATCCAGCTTCTGGGTTCAGACACTGTTTTGCTGTCTTTGAAATTCATACAACAGCACTGGTCGCCTGGATTCTATTCCTTTCCTACTTCATCAGATTTTTAAGGTTTTCAGTGTGATGGGCTTTGCACTCATTCTCTCTCTGTTGCTGTTCTCAATTTCCTTAGAAAATCTACTTTGGACTAATGTCATATGTTTTATTTATTACAAGAATAAACTTTATAGCCATAACTGTGAACAGAACTGTTGCAGCATCCGTAGAGTAATAACAAAAGACTATCTACCAAATACAGTGTAAATAGTTACCTGCTTTCATTCACGAATTACTAAAATCCTGTTACCTGCAGAGCACTGGGTTATATACTGGAAAATTGCACTTTGCAAAAAATTTCCACTACTTAGGTTACTTCATTCTTTAGACCCAATGGTATGGCAGGATCCTGTGCTGGGAAGGTGACAGTCCAAGGAGGGAGAAAGACCTCAGGGCAGATGTGGTATCACAGAGACTTCAATAGAGCTAGTTCCTGGATTCAATGGGAAAGAGTGGCCAGATCTACCCTAGTGATTTGGGAATTACAGGAGAATGTAAGAGGCCTCACAGGGCTGGAAGCTGAGCCTAAAAAGGAGAGGTGAGTCTCACTGCATAACAAAGGCTCGGGGAGCTCCTCGGGACGCAAAGACACGGATACGCTCAGGCTACTTCAGTTCGGATAATCCGGAACACAGTGTATGGATGAAAGATGCAAAGGGGGAGTGGAGGCAGCTCAGGAGGTCCTCCTCCTACAGCAAGCAGGGGTGCAGGGGTGCAGCTGTGCAATCGTGCAGGTGGACAGGGGTGCAGGTGAGCAGCTGTGCAATCGCGCAGGCATGCAGGGGTGCAGGTGAGCAGTTGTGCAGGGGTGCAGGTGAGTAGCTGTGCAATTGTGCAAGCACAGGGGGTGCAGGTGAGAAGCTGTGCAGGGGTGCAGGTGAGCAGCTGTGCAGGGGTGCAGGTGAGCAGGGATGCAATGTACTGAAGGTAAGCCTAGAGCAACAGCAAGCAGGGAGGGGATGGAGGGTTTTAAGTAAGGTAGTCCCTGGTTACCAACAAGATAGGTTCTGTAGGTTTGTTCTTAATTTCAACTTGTATGTAAGCTGGAATAGATGCCTTTACCTATCACCTGCAGTAGCCTCCATTTGTAAGTGCAAGTTGAACGTAAGTTGGTTGTTTATAACTCGGGGATGTACTGCAGGGTAGTGGCACAGATTGGTTTGTATTATGATAAGATCATCCTTGGAGGAAGCTTTAATATGAATCCACTCCTGAGTCACAGCACATGGGACACCCATTGAAACGCACATTGAAAAGTTATTAGCACGCATTTTGGGTTTAATTTTCTGATTTTTAAAGAACTTTTGTCTCCCTTTTAATAGGGGAGTTTGATCTATGATTTTCTTTTCTTATATTGGCTTTGTTGAATTTTGATAGCAAGATAAGGTGATCCACAGATAAGTTAGGTTTTATTCTTTTTCTAATGTCAAGAATGGTTTTATGACAGGTAGTCTTATCTATTCCTTGAAGATTTGGTTAAAATTACATGGAGTTAGCTTAAAATCTAGGTTTGGATTCCTTAACTGTGAGGATGGGAAAAGTTTTTTTCCATGGGTTCAGTTACTTTAATGGTTACCGGACTATTCAGATGTTCTGTTTTCCCTTGACTCAATTTTATAATATACATATTACTATAAATTGTCCAGTTCTTGGAAAGTCCATTCACCTTCAAAATTATTTGCATAAAGAAGTACAGAAAATATTTTAGGGGAGATGGAAATATTCTTACTTTATTTGTAAAGGTGGGTTCACAAATATATTTGTGGGTTCACACACATATATATCCAAATCTATCAAACTGTGAATAGATGCAATTTATATTAAATATGTTATATCTCATATAATTGATTGACATCTGTTAGCAGAAAATTATACATTTTTTGTTATTTAAAAAAATTACTTTTCATGTTTTTACTTACAGTCTTCTTTATGTTCCTGATATTGCTTTTGGGGCAATCTAGCTTTTCTTCACAAATTTGCTAAAAGATTTGCTCATTTTATTGTCTTTTAAATAACTAGCACTCTGTGAAGAGCCCTCATCCCTGCTTTCTCTCTTTGCTGAGACAGAATCTCAGTCTTTTGCCCCGTCTAGAATGCAGTGGTGTCAGCAGAGCTCACTACTACCTCACATTTCTGGGCTCATGTGACCTTCCTGCTTCAGCCTCCAGAATAGCTGGGGCTACAGGCCTGTGCCACCATGCTCAGCTCTTTTTTTACTTTTTTTTTTTTTTTTTTTTTGTAGAGATGGTGGGCAGGGGGGTGGGTGGGAGATTCACTGTGTTTCCCAGGCTGTTCTTGAACTCCCAGGATCAAGCAACCCTTTCACCACAGCCTCCTAAAGTGCTGGGATTACAGGTGTGAGCCGCCATGCCCAGCCGGCATCCTTGCTTTCCTGATCTTTCTGCTGCACTACCCAGCAGTGTCCCTCTCATCATTCCCATTTTGTGTGGGTAAACATGTGAGAGGGTGGGTGACTGGATGAGGTTATACTCGGGGCAGAGGCCAGATGTAACAGAACGGTTACTTTATTTTACTTTTTGTAGAGATGGAGTCTCTCTATGTTGCCCAGTCTGGGTGCATTCCTGGCTTCAAGAGATCCCCACACCTGGCCTTCCAAAATGCTGGCATTACAGGCATGAGCCAGTGCACCTGGCTAAAGGGATGGTTTTCATTATTTCTAGGGGCCAGTGAGGCCAGTAGGTCAGGCCTCGTAGCTTTTGGGGGGTAGTTTGTTCTTTGCAAACTATTGTGGTCAAAACGTCATTCAGTGACTGAGAAAATCCCTCAGGACAACTGAGGGGCTCAGTTGGCAACGTGGGCACCATTGCCTCTGCTCTCACACCCTCCAGCTGGGGTCTTGGTGCATGGCCGTCTTGTACCTGGCGGGGGGATGAAAACGGGCAGCAGAATCTGAAAATAAGATGGCACCGATTAACTGTTAAGTAGTTAATATATTTCACTGTCATGAAATTCATGGGCTTGTTTTACTTACTAAATATATGTGGTTACTTATAAGTGCAATTTAAATTTTTCTTTTTGTTAAGAAAAACAAAACTACTCTGAACTTGAGGGAACAAATTGTGCTTAATTTCTAAATGTGAAAACTTGATTGCTTTTTATTTTTCTTCTAGTCATTAAATGCATTCTAGAAGAAAATATCATAACATGTGAAATAGACTATTTAATAATGCAGTGTTCGTATCTTAACACCAAATGTGATCCAAGGAAGTAATATTCCTATTAAAAGTGTGTTCGAAGATGAGATTGTTAGTTGTCTGGGGGATTATTTAAAATAATTAGGTGCTATGCGCAGATGCACCAGTGATGTTGTTGAGCGTCATTCCCTGTGCACATAAGGTAATTATGTGTTTTTAGAAACTTGCATGGAAAATGTATATTGTGGCAGGATTCGGTTACTTGCAAAGTCTTACTAAGCAGCCTATTGGGAAATCAATTGTGCTTTTACTGAATGATGTTATTAGCAGCAGAGTCATTTATCTTGAATTTGAATTAGACTTCCCAGAATTGTAAAAAAATGGGTATAAATTTGAGGAATCCATCATCTTGGTTTCTTGCCTGGCTTTCTTTCTATGTATTTGTAATATATGGGAGGAGGGGTTGTTTTGTTTTAATCTTGGGGAAAAGTTGAAAACCCAAGAAGGTCATTTTGTAGTTTGCCAGGGCCGCCGTAACAAAGTGCCAGAGACTGAGGGGCTTAAAAAACAGAAATGTACTTTCTCACAGCTCTAGAAGGTGTATGTGAGAGAGAACGGTGTCTGCAGGGCTGACTTGTCCTGAGAACTTTCTTCCCGGTTCATAGATGGTGGTTTCCCGCCATTGTATTAGCCAGGATTATATGTGTACAATTAGACAGATGAGTAGGTAGGTAGGGGGTAGAGAAGGAGCGGAAGACGGAGAGAGAGAAGGGAGCCTTGGAATTCAAAATCTTTGGGGAGAATTGCAGTCCAAAGGCAGTAAACTGTCAGAATTCCTTCCTCCCTACGAGGGGAAGGTTGATCAATCTTTGTTCTGTTAAGGTCTTCAGCTGATTCGATGAGGCCCACTCACATTGGGAGAGTATCAGCTTTACTCAAAGTCCACCGATTTAAACATTAACCTCACCCAAAGACTCCTTCACAGAAACATCCAGAATAATGTTTGACCAATTACGTGGGCACCGAGGCTCAGCCAAGTTGTCACATAGAATTAACCGTCACCTGTGGCCTTCCCTCTGTACCTGTGTACAAGTTTCCTTTTCTTATAAGAATACTAGTCACTGGATTAGGGCGCACCCTGATGACCTCATTTAAATTTAAGACCCTGTGCCCAAGCACAGTCACAATCTGAAGTATTGGAGTCAAGAATTTTTTTGGGAGGGGGAGACACAATTCAGCCCGTAATAGCCGTTAACTTAAAAGTAAGCACAAATAGAAGGGAAAAATGGTCCTCTTGATACTAAAAATGTGTTATTTCTGCCAATCTTAGGATAAAGCATACTTGTGAATCCCTGGATAAGCCAATTAACTTGAATAGAAAGTAACTTTCTTAAATATTCTCATTTCTACAACCTAGAAGTCCATTTCATTTATGTATTTATTTTTCAATAATATTTGCATTGCTGTAGAAATTAGAGATCAGATTAAAAAAAGAAAAACACTTTTTAGTCCAAATTTTTGCCTGTTTTCATTTTGTGTTTTTAACTTTCAAATTAGAAAGCAAGTGTTTGATGTTTTTGTCTTGAATTATGAACTAATTTGGAGTTTTCACTTTTTCCTGGCAACGTAAGAGATAAACAATGGGAAAATTACCAATAAAAATCAAGGAGAAAATTAAGGGGAGAGTATAAAATGAGGCAAATTAGAAAGCACATCCC
Source organism: Perodicticus potto (assembly GCA_963574655.1). Taxonomy (NCBI): domain Eukaryota; kingdom Metazoa; phylum Chordata; class Mammalia; order Primates; family Lorisidae; genus Perodicticus; species Perodicticus potto. The sequence continues at coordinate 25,230 of CAUYRH010013218.1, read as the reverse complement.
TCCTGGTTTTTTCCTATCATAAATGAAATCGTGGATGATTATCTATTAGGTTTTACGTCAGTATCTCAGCCTCTTGGACAGGTTATCTCCCAACCCCACTTAACAAAACGGTGAAATGTTTTCCTATCTCCGATGCTAAAGAAATGCTTCTGCTTCTCATTTTGCAGATAACAAGGAGATTTTCCTTTCCAGAGCGATCCACAAGTCCTTCTTAGAGGTTAATGAAGAAGGCGCAGAGGCTGCGGCTGCCTCAGGTCTGGAGCTGTTTTCTCCAATCTTCTCGCCTCCTCCAGATTTGTATTCTTAAAGCAATCTTGGGTGGAGGGGTGGGTCATTTTTAGAATCAAGCCCTCAAAACTTCCTCTGCTCCAACTTGAAGTCAAGCCAATGCAGAGCCAGCTAGGATTTTCCAAATAGGATGTGAAGTGTGTGCTTCCCCTGGCCCTGCAGAGCAGCCCTCCTCTTCATTTTCCCCCAGTGAGAGACGGGCAGACACTGGCAGCTCTGTCAGAAGAGATTTCTCTGCTGTGCTGCCTATTTTAATATTTTAAATATTTTCTTCTTGCCCATTTTTCTTTCAGCTTAATTACTTGCCAAAGTTGGTTCTTCATTTTGCCACTGAAAAGTTTTGATTTTTTAGAAGCATGTACATAAGCAAGAGTATATGATAGAATTTAATAAATACTTTTAACTAAATAATACTATCGAACAATCATTTGAAATAAAAAAAATCTTCACATTTTTGACATAAATCCCATGTCCAAAGATAATGGTAAATGTCCTTAATCATTTCGATGGTCTTGACTGCCCTAGCTGAGAATGATTATTTTTCTGTTGCTTCTTCCACCTGCTTTGTTGGTTTGCGTGGGTGCCAATCCTATGTGCAACAGCTACCATCAGGTTTTAGGATTTTTCCCTTCTCTGGCAAAATGTTAGCCACTTATATTTGTGCATTATTCCTAATTTCTGCCTGTATTTTGTCCACTAAAAGAATGTCATCAGCTACACCCAACAGTATTTTCAGGAGGAAATGGAAACTAAGTAGTCTCAGACAGCAGGAAAGCTTAAAATCTCACATCGTTCAATCTTGACTTTTTTCTGACAATTAACTACATTGCAGCAAGCGTGGCCCAGTCATCCCGTAATCAGGATCTCAGGGGAATTCAGCACAGCAGCTGCAGGAAACTGCCCTGCACCGCTCACTGTGGCATTTTCCCTTTAATCGCTGCCATCCTGACCAGTTGCTAGAAGGCTGGTGACTTGCTGTGTGAAAATGCCCATTTCAGACAAAAGAAATGATGATTTGGAAATATAAAGAGACTGTTTTTGTTTGGGGATTTTTTTGTTTCTTCTCCTCCCTTTAACTCAAAAGTCATTTTAGTCAAAGCTTACAAGTATTCATGTGAGGCTGAGAATAAAAATTTTATAGCAAGCAGAATAAATTGTCTCATTATTTTTGGTGGGTTGAGGGAGGAAAAGTAGGTGTGCCTTGTGTTTCTTTGTATTTTTAAAAAGACCAAGTAGAAATGTTTACCCGTTTGTGACTTTTCTCGCTAATTTAAGCCTTTAAAATCTTGTTTCTTATAAATTGTTGTCTTTGCCTTAAATGGACAGACATAGATCTGAGAAATTACTCATTGGTCTCTGCACACCCACGGATGTGTAATTACTTTTTCTCTGTACCACAGGAATGATTGCAATTAGTAGGATGGCTGTGCTGTACCCTCAAGTTATTGTGGACCATCCATTTTTCTTTCTTATCAGGAACAGGAGGACTGGTGAGTCTGTTACTAGGCCACAGAGAAATTTTTATTAAAACTAAGAACTTTATTCCCAGTATTATATAATTTCTAAGGTTTCAATGATTTATTGAAATGAATAATAACTTACATTCTCGTTTTAAGAACATCAATTATTGTAAACAAGACGTAAAATAAATATCCTTTTTTTTTTTGTTCACCACCGCTTCCGTTCACTTGTAAATCAAAACAGGTGCAATCCTATTCATGGGACGAGTCGTGCATCCAGAAACAAGGAATACACGTGGACATGATTTTGAGGAACTTTAAATTTTTTCGGTTGACAACAAGGAAAACAGTAACCAAGCACATTATGTTTGCAACTGGTATATACTTAGCATTTGTGTATTACAGTATCTCTTAATATTAACGTAGCTCCAGATGAAAATAGTGTATGTAAATTACAAGTCAATTTGTTGAGGAATGTTATCAGTGTTAAGATGATCATCATGTCATGTGATGTGTTTGTTGTGCTGTTGTTTAAAATAAAAGTACATATTGAACATGTGAAGAAGTCTGTATTTCATTTTGGAAGTTGTAAAGGTACCTCTAGGGGAAATTTGGAAACAGTGATGTTTCTGGTCACCTAACATCTTTCATAGTCATTCAGACTCAAGCACCACAGTAAATTAGCATTATATACTTACAGATGACAAGCAGTAACAAGCCAAGTGAAAGACAGGTAGGCGTTCCACAAAAATTCTAATTGTAATTTATGTGAAATCATTGTACAGTGTAGGCAGAAGAAGGCAAATACTCAGCTTCTGTATGGCTCCGTGACAAAATCTATTAGAAAAAAAAAAAAACAGGGCCAGGCAAACCCCATCCGTAGGTTATATCTATAACTTAATTTTCTAAGTCATCAAAAATTCACTTGCTAAGCCAGGCCTGGTGGCTCATGCCTGTAATCCTAATACTTTGGGTGGCAAGGCAGGAGGGCGCTGGAGGCCAGGAGTTCAAGACCAGCCTGTGCAACATAATAAGACCTTGTCTCTACAAAAAGAATGAAAAAAAAATCCACTTGGCTTCATCATATACCTGATGTGGTTTACAAATCTGATATATCAGTAGGTTTTGTTGTTGCAGGTGGCATCCAAACTCCAAGTTCCCAAAAGTCCTGAAATGAACCACATGAACAGCAGAAAGAGGACACTTCACTGTGTCACTGGGGAGCTGATCCCAGGAGACACGGCTCACACGGAGACTGGGAAATGAGACGTTTCCCCAGTAAATACTGTAACAAGTATTTCTAAAGCAATCATGGGGCTGATGGCTGCCCACAGAGGCGTGCTTGTTCTCTCTGTGTGAGGCAGTTAGGCCTGAAGCGTGAACATCTGTGAACTCACACTCCTTGTTTCTTTCATCCCTTACCTGAGTGGCTACTGGTGCATCCGTGTCTGAGGCCACTACAGAGTTACAGGTCGCCCTCGGCCACGTCGACTTCCACGTCGCCAGGAAACTGCTTGTTATCTTTTGGCTGAAATAATAGTGTTTATTGGGGGAAAATGTGATTTTTATCATGCCTCATTAATGGGACCCGATCCTTTTAATGGCCAGATTTTTAACTCTGTGATTAACAGTTTCAGAAAATGTTTGAAACATTTCAAAATTAAAAGAAATTGCATGTTACCATGATTTGAAGCTATGAATAAGAATTAATCTTATCATTAACTTCAATTCAGTTCAGGAGAGTTTGGAAGCCACTGGGTTTGACTCTAGATTTGTTAAATCCTAAACTAAATTTACCTTTTTTTCTTTTTTTACACACTCTGGTAATTCTATCGCACACTAAATTTTGAATACTGCTAAAATAAAAGATATATGTGGAATACTTACTTTTGTGCTAGCTGTTTAGATGTATAGAATTTAGACTATCAAGGCAGTGATGCCCGAGATTGTTCCCGAGTGATGCCTTTGCTGTTTTGTCCACAGACTTCAAAGTTCGTCTCTTTGGTAGTGAACTTCTACTTAACATAGGTTTGCATGTTTGATATTTTTGTAAACGAAATAAAAGGTCTATGTAATCTTTGTAGCCTTTAGAGGGATTTGGGTGGTGTGGGGGGATAGTCTGTATTAAAAAATGCAAAATACTCGCCCACCTGCCAAAAAGGTTTTTCTCTAAAAGTTTTTCTTTTCTATTCCACATTATGGACAAATGCAAAATTCTCCTGCATATTAGAACACTTGAAATGTATTCTTAAAAAGTTGGAGAAATTGGCTCAGTGCCTATAGCTCAGTGGCAAGGGCACCAGCCACATACACCGGAGCTGGCAGGTTCAAATCCAGCCTGGGGACCTGCCAAACAATGACAACTACAACCAAAAAATAGCTGGGCATTGGGGCAGGTGCCTGTAGTCCCAGCTACTTGGTGGGCTAAGGCAAGAGAATCTCGTAAGACCAAGAGTTTGTGGTTGCTGTGACGCCACAGCACTCTGCCCAGAGCGACCCCTTAAGACTGTGTCTCAAAAAAAATTTGGAGAAATTTATAGGTAATACTCACAGAAGAATTTATGAATACCCATGGACACAATGCTTATTGTGGGTCTTTCTTGGCTTTTATGTTCAGGACTCGGAGAGCTTATTCATAAAGCTTAGGTTATTGTAGAATAGTGCTCTTGTCTGCATACAGGTTGGGCTGACTGAGACTGACTCAGTATTAATATTCGGAGTTAGTGATGACCTTCACGACCATTTCACCACTTGTTACACGCCGCATACACTGATGTATCTCTATGCCCACCCGGCAACGAAATGTGTCACCTCCAAGGAAGAGTAAATCTCACTAGAAGATCACATGGATTTTATGAAGCCCCCATATGTAAAAGCTTTCAATGCCAAGTTTTTTTCTTGTACTTTGTTTATAATTTCTTCAATATTTTTCTTTTCCTTCCAAAGGTAATACCTTTTTTTACTATTTTTTACTAAATCACAACTTCGTACATTGATGCATTTATGGGGTTCAGCGTACTGCTTTGATATACAATGTGAAATGCTTACATTGAACTAAGTAACACATCCATAACAATTATACTCATTTCTTAATAGTTTTGAAATGTACCATTGCATCGTGCACATTAGGTGAGGTCCCCTCAAACACTGTCCCTCCTCCCATACTCCCCTCCCCTCTCTCTGCTCTTCCCTTCTCCTTTCTGGACTACAGCTATGTTTTGCCATGCCTATGAGTGTGCAGGTGGTTATATAGAAAAGGTAATGTCTTATGGTCCAATCCTACTTCCTTTAAAATGCATAAATTCGGGTCAGGAAAGGGTAAGAGAAAGGAAGTAAAAGAACTGAAAGAAATTTTCCAAGTGATGGAAATGCTCATTGTCTCGGTTGTGTGGATGAGAAGACGAGTATATACGTACATTAAAACTTAATAAATTATACATATAAACATAAAAAAATGTATAAATTACCACACACACCCAGTGTGCACAGTTTACTGAAGGGTTTTGCTCTTTGAAGCTATTCTGGAGAAAATCAAAAGTAACTATCAACAATTACACAGTTTTGTTTTTATTTTAAATTTTGATATGACTTTTTTGTATATGCAACAGACTGAACTAAATAATTACAGAAAATATAAACATTTTGACATCACCACCATAATCAAATAATTGTTAAAATCAATCTTAAGTAGAAATGTTTATTTGAACACTACAGAAATAATAAAAATGAAGGGAAAGTATGGTAAAGAACATATTGTGTTCTCATTAAATGTATATGCCATGTGTAATATAATTCACTGCCTTTAATATATAATTATCTTCTTTAATTTATAATGATAACTATTTATCTTATCTGAAAAATAGCTTTGTTAAAAATCAGAATGGCTTGGGGCATTTTGGAGGTTGGCCAATGGCAACTTGAAGTGTATCTTTGTAAAGTATCGACATTTGCTGCAAAGTTGCAAAAAATAAGAGAAATGAAGACTATTTGTAATTAAAAAGTGGCTGCCTAAAAAATCACTTTAACATTATCCACTACAGAGAAGACCCACCTAAAGAAGCATACCTTAGATGGAGCGCAAGCTTCCGTGTAAAACTTCATCATGAGATCGCCTCTGTTAGTGGACTGATTGAAGAAGTTATATATACACACACACATACCTATGTATCTCCTAACAAGGCGCTTATGTAGCTCTTTACTTCCAGGAAGCCTAGATTGCCTATTAAAGCTTTAATACATTTTAAATGTATTAATATTTGTTTATTTCTAAACAAATCTGCAGTTGACTAAACTGCATCATTAAAAAGAAACCCCAGACCCATCTAAGCAGAGGCCCCAAATCCGTCGTTCCAATTTAGTTCTTGCTCCCCAGAGAATGGAGGAATCACTAGGGTGCTGTGACAGCAGGACGGGGAGAGAGAGGCATAGAAAGGAGGGTAGTCGGGCAGGCAAACCCCAAACCAGTGTCCCCTATTTAAAATGTGGGACCCAGGTACCAGGGAGCAACTTCAGGACTGCTTCAAAGTCATATGTCATTAAAAAAGACTTAGTTGTTTTTTTTTTTCTTGCCTGAAAACTGAACCAGAAACCAATTCATTACATTCCATTAGGTGGTATATTTGTGTGCTTGTGTGTGCACGTGTGTGTGCATGTGTGTGTGTGCACGTGTATGTGTGCATGTGTGCGTGTGTGTGCATATCTGCGGTGTGAGTGCACACGTGTGTGCGTGCATGGCATGTCTGTGTGTGCACATGTGTGTGCATGTGTATGTGTGCATGTGTGTGCATAGCTGTGGTGCAATCGCACATGTATGTGCATGCATGTGCATATCTGTGTGCATGTGCACGTGTATGCATGTGTATGTGTGTGTGCATATCTGCAGTGCGAGTGCACACGTGTGTGCACATGTGTGTGCATGTGTGCATGTGTGTGCATGTGTATGTGTGTGTGTACACATCTGCGGTGCGAGTGCACACGTGTGTGCATGCATGGCATGTCTGTGTGTGTGCACGTGTGTGTGCACATCTGGGAGTGTGCATGTGCGTGTGCATATCTGTGTGTGTGTGCACTTGTGTGCATGTGTATGTGTGTGTGTACACATCTGCGGTGCAAGTGCACACGTGTGTGCGTGCATGGCATGTCTGTGTGTGTGCACATCTGGGAGTGTGCATGTGCGTGTGCATATCTGTGTGTGTGTGCACGTGTGTGCATGTGTGCATGTGTGCGTGTGTGTGTGCATATCTGCGATGCGAGTGCACACGTGTGTGCATGCATGGCATGTCTGTGTGTGTGCACGTGTGTGTGCACATCTGGGAGTGTGCATGTGCATGTGCATATCTGTGTGTGTGTGCACGTGTGCACGTGTGCGTGCATATCTGCGGTGCGAGTGCACACGTGTGTGCGTGCATGGCATGTCTGTGTGTGCACGTGTGTGTGCACATCTGGGAGTGTGCATGTGCGTGTGCATATCTGTGTGTGTGTGCACATGTGTGTGCATGTGCATATGCGTGTCTGAGCATGTGCACATGTGTGTACATGTGGCATGTTGGCATCTGTGTTTTTGTCTTTTCTTTTTAATGTTTGTTGTAGTGGCTCAGTCTGCTCTCTACTTCCACATCCATCACTTTTGACTTAGAACCAATTTACCTCCCCCACCCCAGGATGCTTAATGGCATGTTGTTCAAAATTGAGGAAACCCCTTCAGAGGAAACGAGGAAGAAATTTGATTATTACATGAAATTCATTCCCATAAGACTCTCTGCTCTGCAAAATGCTTTTACAGTGAGATTCTCATTCAAATTATAGAATCTTTACAGTAGAGCAAGAAATATTATTTTCATTTTAAAAATGTGTAAACTGTTTGGGCAAAAGTGATATGTAATCAGGTATCTGAAAAGAAGCAAATAGTTTAGTTAACTCTTTGATTCGCATATCACATTTATCAGCCTTTACCTACAAAATATCCGGTGTATATGTGAATTAATGAATACAATTATCCCTTTCTTGGTGAAAAAATATTTTCAAGATTACTTTACCACTAAGCTGGACTAGTTAACAAGATGCATAAAAGTGGCTCCTCTCTATAGTAAGACAATGATGGGAAATGACCTTCAAAGGATGACCCAGGAGACTCTCAGCCAATTGAAGTATCTGAATTGTAATGTTCCCCACTCAGCACTACTTAACAAATACTACATTTTGTATTATTGCTATGTAATATGACACAGGAAAGAAACACTGAAAAGGCAAACTTATTATAAACTTATAATTTAAGGGAAATTATTAGAATCTTGTGCAGCCTTTGTAGCAAAAGAATTTCTTTTAACAATGTGTTGGAAACACCACAATCTTCTATATTTAAGTGAGAATAAATAATGATAGTAGATCCCTAATCCAAGTTTTATGGCTTCTGATATAGCTTGAATTGCTATGACTTAAAAATTTTACATACATCAAAATTTACTCTTCCTTGTGTGAAGTTCCTTGAGTTTTAAAACCTATATAGATTGATATAACTTTCATGATAATCACAACACAGAACAGTTCCCATCCCAGCAAAACTCTGTTGTCCTGCCCCTTGGTAATCACACCCTGTCCCTACCTGCAGCTTCTAGCAACCACTCACCTGAACCCATTTTCGAGAAGGTCCTATGAGCAGACTATCTTTTTGTCTTTCAGCATGTAACCTTTCAGGACTTTGTTTTATTCAACAATAATGCTTTTGACAATCATCCAAGTTCATGTGTACCAGTAGCTCAGTTTCACTTGAATGAGATTTTTGAATGTTGAGAAGCCTTCCATTGCCAGGATACACCCCACTTCAGGATGCTTTTTAAAAATATCTATAAAAATTATTTTATATATTGTTGGACTCAAGTGGTAATATTTTGTTAAGGATTTTTGTGTCTATATTCAAGGAAGATACTGAACTCTAGTTTTCTTTTCTTTTACTGTCTTCATTTGATTTGGGGTTAGAGTAAATCTGGTCTCTTAAAATGATTGGAAATTATTCCTTTCTCTTTTATTTTTTAGTTATTATGTACAATGGGCATAGTGTCTCCCATAAGTGTTTGATAGAATTCACCAGTGAACCCAGCTGGGCCTGGACTTGTCTTTCTTTTTTTTAAATAAAATGTTGAGTAATAATTTGGTTTCTTTAATAGATAAATGAGTATTTAGGTTGTTCCTTCTTGAGGGAATTTGAGTAGTTTGCGCCATGCCAAAAATTGGCTCCTTTCATCTAAATTGTTCAATTTATGTCCCTAGAGTGGTTCTTAATGTTTCTGATATTCTTCAATGTAAACAAGACCCTAAGTGATACTTGTCACCTCATTAAATTCTGACAATTGTAATTTGCATCTCTTTTCTTTTCCTCCTGGTTAGTTTGGCTTAAGTTATTTCAATTCTATTGACCTTTATACACAACAAGCTTTAGATTTCATTGAATTTATATTTTTTCTGTTTTCCGTTTTATTGAGTTTTTGCTCTAATTTTTTATGCTTTTCCTTCTGCTTTCTGTGGTTTAGACTGATCTTGTTTTTCTGGTATCTTAAAATGGAAGCTTATGTTATTAATTTGAGATGTTTCTTCTTCTTAAATGTAAGTACCAATAACGGTATAAACTTCCTACTAAAAGCACTTTAGGTACATCTCACAACCTTTGTTTTCTTTTCTTTTGTTTTTTTTTTTTTTTTTTGAAATTCAAGGTCAGGTTTAATAAATAAACCAGCCCAGGCAAAGCCTGAGATGACCTCTGTACAGGCTGACTGAAATACTATTACTTTTATAGGATGTTTGAAGAGTAGGAAAGGGGATGCTAAACTTTTGATTTGTCCATGTCAGTGCAAATTAGGCATTAAAAACTGACCAATTAGCATCATCCCACCCAAGCTGACATGCACTTTTTCATGCAAATGATGTATTTAAATATGACCAATCAGGTGGCATTCAGGGAGTGTGTCCCTCCTCTGGTGCTTAAAGGGTTGGAGGGAGAGTTTCTGTGCGTGTGCCTTTTATGCCCATCAACATGGATCATTTACATTTAGTGGAATTTTGATATGGTTGGATTTAAGTATACCATTTTATTCCTTGTTTTCTATATGTCCAGTTTGTTTTTCATTCTTCTGCCTCCCCTTTCTTGTTTTCTTTGGGAATACTTGAATTTTTTCTAGCTTTTCTATTTCAATTTATGTATTGACTTTTTACCATTTCTGTTTGGATAGTTTTTAAGTGATTGTTCTAGGGATTATAAATTAAATCTGTAAATACACATATGTCTGTCATAAAATTTAAGAAGCTTTCAGCCACTTTTTAATTTAATTTTAATAAATTAAAATTTTAATTTATTAACACTAATACTTCCATTTAGTTTTAATATTTCACCACTTCATGCAAAATCTAGAAACCTTATCAAAATACAATTCCTTACCCTTCTCCCTTACATTGTAGGGATCATATGTATCATGTGTATACAGGAATATAATGGAGAACTCTCATCAGAAAATATTTATAATTTTTGGTTGTCATACATATTTTAAAGAACTTAAGAGAGAAACATAGTCCATTAGATTTATACAAATATGGACCCCATTGTTTGTCTCTCTCTCTCTCTGTCTTAGTTTCCTTCTGGCATGATTTCCCTTCTCCCTAAGGAACTTTCTTTGGCATTTCTCTTCAAATAGGGCTATTAGAGAGACTATCTTTTAGTCTTTCAGTAATTTACTATGTTTTTATTACTCTTTAATTCCTGAAGGATATTTTCAGTGGATATAAAATTCAGGGTTGACAATTCTCTTTCTTCAGCAATGTTGTTCCTTTAAACATTCAAAACCATATTTTTTAAAAATGTTATTCCATCATATTCTATCTCTGTGATTTCTGATGAGAATTCCCCAGTCATATGAATAAGCATGCCCTGTATGTAATGTGTCATTTGTTTCTATTGCTTTCAAGATGGTTTTTACTTGTGGCTGTCAACACTTTGTATTTGGGTGTCATTTTCTTTGAGTTTATCCTCAAAAAATAAAGTTTCTTAAATCTGTAAATACACATATGTCTGTCATAAAATTTAGGAAGCTTTCAGCCACTTTTTCCAAAAAAGAAAATTACCTCAGTATCTTTCTGTTCTTTTTGTAGAACTCTAATGTCATTCATTGAGACCATTTGGCATTGTCTCACAGTGAGGCTTGTTCATTTTTTAAAATAGTTTTTGTTCCTGCTGTTCATATTGCCTAAATTCTATTGGTCTATATTTAAGTTCACTGGCTCTTTATATGTCACAATAATTCTAAATGTGAGTCCATTCAGTGAGTTATTTACTTCAATTATTACAATTTTCAGTCTAAAATTTGCATTTGGTTCTTTTTTAAAAACTTCTATTTCTCTGCAAATTAATTTCTGTTTTAATTTCAATAGTGTTGGCCCTTGCTTAATTGAATATAGTTAAATAGCTGCTTCTAGTATTTGATAAATTCCAGTATTTTGGTTATTTATTTGTTCTTTTGAGACATATTCTCTTTGTCACCCTGGGATTGAGTGCTGTGGCATTGTAGCTCACAGCTCCCTCAAACTCTTGGGCTTAAGTGATTCTCTTGCCTCAGCCTCCCAAGTAGCTGGGACTATAGGCGCCCACCAGAAAGCCTGGCTGTTTTTAGGGATAGAGGTCTTGCTCTAGCTCATGCTGGTCTCAAACTCTTGAACAAAAAGCAATCTACCTGCCTCAGCCTCCCAGTATTTTGGTTATTTCAGATTCTACATTGATCGCTTATTTTTCCCTAAGTGAGTTTTTAAGATTTTCCTGAATTTTGGGGTTTAAGTAGTTTTAAATTTTATTCTATATATTTTGAATGTCCTATTTAAATATTCTGGACAATGTTGATATGTTTTGTTTTAGTGGGGATGTGACCCAATTAAGTTTAACCTGAAGAGTTTCACTTGCTTTCTGTGGGCTACAATTTCAATATCAGTTCAGTTTTGAAACTTCTTGTGTTATTATTTGCATCTGTCCAGGATGAGCACTTTCTGGGGTAGTATCCCAACCTTTTTGTATACCATAATTCAATTGTCAAAGACTTTGATACCTTCTTCCACATGGAACCATTTGGAAATTACCCATCACTTCATACTCAACTTCGTAGAATCCATTTCTTGGTTTCTTTGCAATGGATTTTTGTGAGTTTTCAAAACTAGTGATTTCTCAAATTTTAATGTGTATAAGAATAATTTTAAAATCTTGGTAAAATTCAGATTTTGATTTAATAGGTCCAGAAATAAAAGCTGGGACTCTATATTTCTTGCACATTCCATGGGATGATGAAACTATTGGTCCACGTACCACACTTTAGAAGGTAGAAAGGCCCTATGTTACTGGCATAACCCTGAATCAATATATATCACCCATTTTTCTATACTGAAGAAAGCATGAGTTCAGTAATTCTTGATTTCAACTTTTTTTTTAGTATCATCAGGCATAAATCTGATTTAAGGTAAAAGTCTCCCTTTAAGCTTTAAAGTACTTCACTGTGATTTTTTTCTTTTGTGAAAAGCTTTCCAAAATATCTTACACTCATTCTTACGTGTATTAAAAATGTTCTGAACATAATCTTCCCAGTAATTCCATCTAATCATTACAAGCATCTGTTTCTGCACCTGCTATCATGTAAAGGTGAACACATGACTTCTGAAATGTTTAATGCTGTTTTTTTCAGAGCGGGCAAAGATTGGTTGCTTGCTGAGTTTTATGCCTGCTATATACATATGCATGCGTTTTCTTCCTTTATTATTTTTTCCTTATCTCTTTTCTTTGATGTATCCCTTGGTACATTTCAATTTCATTCTTTGTATCTGTGGGCCAGAAACTCACACACTATGTTAGGATTGAAAGTAAAGTAAAAGCAATTAAGCTAAAAGGCTGTGTAATTTTCACAAAAGCACTGGCATTTAATGCTCATATTTCCTAAGTTATTATTTGTTAATTCAGTTCCATTTTCCACTTTTACTTTAATGTTAAGCTAGCTACAGATTCCATCATAAAATCTGTTTCTAGGAAGAATTAAGAAAAATATTAGTCTTCTTTTTGTTTAGAATAATATTGGCCCTGTAAGATATGAAAACAAAATGCAAGGGTTTCCAGACCTAAGTCTCAAAATCTCCTATTTGTGAATAATTATTTTTTACTTTTAAAATAGTTGTCATTACTGACATTGTTGGGTAAAATCATTTTTACAACAAATAGAAGTTTTAGATTATCTGTGCCTATTTCAAGCTTCAAATAAATTTTGAAAAATTTCTTTAATTTGTGCAAACAGAGTCTATGTTTTTAGCCCAGTCACTTTTTATTCCTGAGGGAAAGTTGAAGCCTCCATATGTGCATAAAAATAGATTATGAAAAATAATACATCTTATGAAAATAGAGATTTCCACAGAGAATCCGTTTAATTAATTTTATTAACTACTTTGTTCAAAGCACAGAATATAATTTAACAATAGTAAACTAAAGGTAGATCATATTCATAGTGGTTTCTGATTTCGTGGAGAAAAAGATTTGTGAAATAAATGTTTAATCGATGGCAATAAAACCAATCTAAACCAAAAACTCACTGTTCCTGGTCCACATTCACTCTTCATTATACATTAAATATAGACATCTCTTCCTGTCTTCAAAAATTGCATAAGTTTTTGTTTCTCTAAGGAAAAATAGAGTGTGTGTTTCAGAAAATGTTTCCTCTGCAGTCATCACAGCCTCCACCTGAGGAAGCCATTTTTTTTCCCCTCTTCAAACAGGAGAAAATGTTTCATCTCTCTTCTATTCTGAAAGTTTTGTTATAATTCAAGATTAAATAAATCTGACATTTGTTCACACAATTGCTCTTTGCTCTGTCTGTTATTAAAGGAAAATGGCTGATGGAGAGACGATCCTTTTCCATATGATTGAATGATCCTCTAGCCTTTTTTGTTTTCTTTTTTCTTTTTCTTTTTTTTTTTTTTTTTTGCTTAAATATTTATAGCCAGATGCTTCATGGAAAAAAAACACCGAGACAGAATTGAGCTTAAACTCCAGACATAACACTTACTAGATGTCTGTCCTTGGAACAAGATGTTTTATTTCCTTCTATGTATTCAAATTAGAGCATCCACTACAAAGGATCATGCTAAGCATGAAATAATACAGTGCATATGAAGGATATCACTCTTGACACCAGCAGGCACTCAGGAAAGGCTACCTGTTGGCGTTAATGATATCAATATGAGCTTTTCTTGGGCGTAGCATTTTTGTATTTTATCATTCATGAAGACGATGTGATTAGCGTAACCAGTGTTATAATCACCGGAGAACAGGTAGCAGTCCTGACCGAGGTGTCATAGCCTGCGCACACAGCCATCTTCTCACTTGAATGTTTCTAACCAAGAACTCTTGGTGTCTCAGTCTATAAACATTTGAGATGGAATAACATTCTTTTGAGGGAGCATCATACATCTCGGTTATTTTATAAACACCTTCATTGATATTTATGTAAGATAAAGTACCAACTTTTCAAAATAGGTATTGATAGCCTGAGAGAAAGACCTAGAAAGAAAAAGCTGGAGCACTCTTTGGGCACAGTTGGATTTCCAGGATTCTCAGCAGCAGAGAGGGCAATGGTGTGGGCAAAACCACAAAAAGTCACACTGCGTAGAAAATGACTGGGAGCTGTGCTCTGTGCTTTAAAAATGTTCTGTTTTGTTTATTTATTTATTTATTTTATTGATGTGAAACCTTGAAATTTATTTAATTTTTTTTTAATTTCTTTTCCCCCTAGAATATTAGGGGATATGTTTTATTTACATGCTTCCATTTCCACACAGATTGAGTCAAAGTTACACACGTAAGTGTTCCCGTCACCCTATTTTCTCATTTTAAATATACATAAGCATGATATATAGTAAAATTCATTCAAATTAATCTAAAAGACATATTTAACAAATTTTGAATAGGTTACAATAAACATTCTGGTCAATGAATCACTATTTAGCTAACAGTGATCTTTTTCAGCAGTACATCAAACAAAGTGGTATCTGGCAAATGATGTCTTGGATCAGATGAAATGGGATATTCTTCACACTACCACTTATAAGGAATCATGTTTATTAAAGTATATGGCAAGGAGAAATATTGTTGTCTGTAATTTCCAAAATGGATTTCTTTCATTGGCTATGAGAAGGACTAGTTTAACATTCAAAATCACAAAAAGGCGTGGGAGTTGGGTGGCAAGGAAAGGAAAGGAAAAGAGGGGGAGAAAGTCCACCTGCAGAAGGTGAAGGTTTTCAGCAGAATTACTGCATTACCTGGAGTCGTCTAAACTTGGTCATCACTAAGCCACAGTACAAAGTAAACATTAAAGTCTGAAGCGTGTGTTTGGTGGAGGACTGGGAGTATTCACTCTAGTTCAGTTTGTCTTTGAAAAAAGTTTCCATCTTTTAATGTAGCTTAATCGCATCCTGACTTTAGATACTAAACTTGCTAATTAGAGGCCGTTCCTGAAGAAGCTAATAATTATCAGGTGTAAAAGGCAGTCGTTTAATTTTACTGTGAAAAAACTTTTCCTTTCAATAATTTTTTTTAATTAGTTCATTTTAATAAGCTGGACTTAACAATCCATAGAAATACTTCCTCAGTAGCAGACTTCTGATTTTTGAATTTCATTGTCCTTACACAGATTAAGTTGCAACCAATTTACTGTGTCATAATGAGTCTGAAAATTTAAAATAAATGATAGATTTTTTTTGCACTTTTCTGTAGAAAATATATTTCTAGTTTAAGTTATTCCGAAATACTTGCTTGAACCAAATAAAGGAGAATAGATTTTGTTCATTTAGCTGCTACTTTAAATAGTATTATCTCAGATTTTTTGATCAATGCATATTATACCACTAAAGCTAAAGTTCTTTAGTAAGAACTCAAGTGTTTAATTTTTACCTGGGCAATGGCATTAAAAGGGAAAATGATATGCCACAAGATGTCACTGTAATCTTAATAAACTGACAAGGGTAGTAACTAAGTCAACATTTAAAGAAGTGAAATGGGTGGGAAAAACTCGCACTAGGCCATGTCAAGCCTCTCTTTTCATGTCTACACATATCTATGAAAGATGGAAGGAGGCTCTTGGCCACTTTCATAGACCAGAACAAGAGTCCTTCACTCTTAAGAAGTAAAATAATCTCCACTTACATGGAGTTCCATTCAGCCTGTGTCTGATTCAGATTTGAAGCAGAAACTCCCTGGAAATAGAAACTCAAGGTCAAAGAATCAACCCTTCATATCCGTGCTATGATGTCTTTGATGAACATGAAAGATTTCATTTCCTGCCAGAATGGAGACAAAATTGTGAGAAAACGCAGCTTAGGCTATCAACGACAATATAAAAAAAGCAAAAATTCTCTCTTGGTAATGGACTCGGAGACACACACGCATATCGTGGATGAACTAACTGTTCTTGTAACTTTCCTCTTGAAAGTCCTCTTCGGGGTCGCATCTTGTAGTCAGCGTGCATAGACTGAAGGAGAATCTATAAACCTCGGGTTTTGCTATAGCAGAAAAAACACATTTAGTTGGTTCTTCCAAGATTGCTTTTATTATAACTAGAAGAGATAATAGCATATCATTTTTAGAGAAAGCTCTTCTAGTTATATTCACAGCATGCTCAGGTTTTATGTATAAGTGCCTAAATGGTTGATGCACAGAGATTTGATGGCAACTTTTTTATATTTAATTTGTCCCTTATTTTTCAAATAAGAAAGGCTTGCTGAAACATTTCCAAGAGCAAATTCTTTTTAATTAGGTATATGAGACCCTTTGTGATCACTTTTCCTTTTACTGGATTTTTGTCCATGCTTACTCACTGAACAGTTACTGATTTTTCATTCATGAGAGATACATAGGTTAAACTAGATGCAGACCTACTTGACTCTTAAGGCACTTAAAATCTAGGTGAAGGAGGCAACTCAATTAACGGATGATGTTAGGGAGAAGCTAGCACTGGGTGCAGCTGGGACGGAGAGACGGAGACCAGCTGGGACTTCCTTGGTGGGTAGGGGGCTCATTATGCAGATCCAATTGTGTATAAATCTCAACTAGAAGGCAACAGACAAAATTCTTCAGGTGATTTTTTGCTTGTTATGCAGATTTATTTCCCTATGTGCTGGAAGAAAACCTGCCAAAATGCACGATTTAATTTTTTTGATTTGATAAATTTGCTCAAATACTAAGAGCAATCATTTCTTTCTTTCTTTTTTACTGTCAAACTGTCCGAATTTATTTATTTATTTATTTTTTATTGAATCATAGCCGTGTACACTAGTTTAATCATGGAGTACAGTTGCGGGCTTCATATACAATCTGAGATATTTTCATCCACCTCTTCGACATAACATTCGTGAGATTTTCTCATTTACTGTGTGAAAACATTTGTGTTCTGCATTTAGTAGTTTTCTCCCGACCCTTCAAAGATGCACCTCAAGAGTGATCTAATTTGTACAATTTTGTTAAAATGTAAGAAATGAAATTATTTAACCTGAAGATACAAAACTTTTCTGAAGAGATACTCTCTAAAGTAATATTCATGTGGCTGTATAATTAAATTAAACTCTGTGTTTGTTTGCTTCTGCAGCTAACTTATTACAAAATGATGCTTATATATTGATTCACTGCTCTATAAAAAGAAAAGGATTTTAAAAATCGCTTAAATGGACAAAAATGATCCAACAAAGTTGGTGAGTTTATCCTGCAGGCTACATGTTCTCCCCACTTTAGCAGAGCATTTTTATATCCCTTGAACCTGGTCCCTGGAGTTAGGAAAACGGTTTCTCACCCGTGATAGGCCATATCAAGACCTACCTGTGGAAAACCCATTGTAGACATAGGTGGAAAATTCCTTAGGTCTGCAATTCAGGCCCAGGGAAGGCTCCACTTCTGCAAAAGAAATAATTTTTAAGACCGTATGTGGGTATTACCCCAAGGTGAAAGAGTTCTTGAATAGCAGACTTATACCATGGGTAGACATGTGAGTTATGTCAGAGGTACAGACCTGGCAGGGAGGAGATGGGACCAGGCTCACAGGCACCAGTCTCCCAACCTCAGGGCACCGCCACCAGCCCCGCTCAGCCTCTGTGAGGGACTCAGCGGGACACTGTGTCCGCCTCCCCACCCCTGGTCTCACTATCATCTTTGCCATCACCTCTTTGCTGTCTGAGAAATAGACTCGCCCTGAATCAGGCCCGTGACTCCCACAGCCACCCTGCAACTCTGCCTGGCTTCTTTGCTTCTGATCCCTGCTATGGTTTCCTCTTAAAGTAAAAATAGCAGATTATTGTCCAACAGAAGTTATTTCTGTCTGATAATTTTTTTATTTAAAATTAATTCTTAAAAAAAATTGACAGTTTGTAGGAAACTATCCCTGTGGCAAAAAACAAACAAAAAAAATGTGAACTTCTCACCAGAGGCATAATTCACATCTTTTCACATTTTTCTAATGTTCTTTTCCTTGATGCATTACCAATACACTGTGTAATATACTTACCCAAGGTAACAACCAGATTTTCCACCGCAAGACAAATTTATTTTAAAGGGATGCTTGATCTTTGTGAGGTTGCTGTCGTGGAAAATCACTGAAGAAGGGGGGTGAAGTCGTGTGCAGGCTTTTCAAGCCCTGCATGAACCCAGCGGATGCTGATTCGATTTTTACCCCACTCCCATTACTAACTCTGAAAACCAAATAGTTGAAACAGTCTTTTGTTTCCTGGACCGTTCTGCCCCAGGACTCGGCATCTTTTGCCTTGCTGGCCCTCTGAGGGCCTCTGAGGAGCTCCAGCTGACACCTGACTGACCGCCCTCCGACCCTTCCAGTGGGAGCCCAGGAACCCAGTTCTGCTCTCTGGGGCTCCTTCCCAGGGCCGGAGATGCTCTCTGGACTGGCTGTAAAGGTGTTGAGATTCTATCACCTCTTCCTAGGTCTTAGCCACTAAAACAAGCTGGGGGGGGCGTAAAATGGCCATCCTATCAATGAACACTTCCTGAGTCACTGATTCACCCACTGCTTTGGGGCACACACCAGGCTCTGGCAGGGCACCAAGAAGCAGGTGAGCCTGACACAGCCCCTACCACAGGCTGTGTGCACTCTGGGGCCGGCAGGTGGGAAAGAAAGGCAGGGACAGACCCCTATGCAGGCATTTAAGATTTTACATAAGTTGTGTGAAGAGGGACTCTCAGGCTTGGTGCTTGTAAGAATAAACTGACACAAACTGAAGGTTTGTGATTTTATGGCATGCAGCATAACCATCTTTGAAAGAACTGTTAAAAAAGGAACCTAATAAATAAAACCTATTTAAAAATAGCCTTTAATAGCCTTCCTCTTCCTCTGCAGCAGGGAACACTTCTCTTTTTCATATTGCATTTATTTAAATGTATTACCCAGCTACTTCTGATTTTTAATTTGGGTATCAATTGTCTTTTGGAAAATCAAGATGTTTACTGAGACTTTACAAACTAACCTTCTATGGGGCATTTTTGGTTTTCTCATTTCACTGGTATAGCAAATTAAAACAGCACTAAAATACTTTGAACATATAAAGGGCTATGGAAATTCTAAATTGCAGCAGTTCAGGTGAGCGAGGAATTGTAGACGACGTGACAGTATCATCTACATTTTTCTGTCTGGGAGACAGACTGAGTACAAGTTCTCATTACAAGAACGTAGCTCTGAAAACAAATTTCAAAATCAAAGAGAACAGGTAAAGTTCCAAAACCCAAAACATCAAACAAAAGCAACCATCTAAACTAAACTACCCCTACTCCAAATATTATAACGGCAATGACGACAAGAGAACAACTTTTAATAGCGGAAAAAGTATAAGCCATCAAACACAGTCTTTGAAATGTGAATTTTTTGAAGTGGTTTTCAAAAAGAAATAGTTCTAATTTTTAAGTGTCAAAATTCTGACACCCTCAATAAATACTGCAGGTGCCTCCTGCAGTAGTAATTGATCTGGCATTGTGACTGTGCTTGTCTGGAAGGCAGCCTGCAAAAGTTCTGGAAGTGGGACAAATATAACCAGCGATGCCTTCAGCAGCAGCTCTTCAGCGTCGGCCCTGACCAAAATCCCTTCTGACTGTGTTAAAGAAAGGCTGAATGATCATTGCTGGGACTCAGGGCGAGTTTCAGACAGGACAATGCAAGAGCTAAGAAGCTTAAACCGTTCACCTATCAGCAACAGAATTATTATCCCTGTGTACAGTGTTTCCACTTCAGACTAGCCCCGAGAGTGCTCCCAGGATGCCTACCTTATTCTCAGACAGTGCAGATACAAAGGCTTTCTGCTGGAAGTCCCTTTTCCCAAATAATCATTTCTTTGTTCTTGAAGAGAACCTGGTTCAATCTTTCATTTTACAGTTGAGGAAACGAAGACTGACTGATCAGCTTGACCGTGACCTCCATTTATAATGAGGAAACTGAGGCTCAGAGCCGGTATATACAGGGCCACATGGCAAAAATGTAAGCCGTGGATGTCCTTCTTCAGAGCCAATCTTTAGTTATTTATTTCACTTGTTTTTTTTTTTTTTTTTTTTTTTAATTTGCCCAGGCTAGAGTGTCATGGCATCAGCCTAGCTCACAGCAACCTCGAACTCCTGGGCTCAACCAACCCTCTTGCCTCAGCCTCCGAAGTAGCTGAGACTCCACTACAAACAGGTGAAAATAGGTTTTTGTTTTCTCTTTAAAATGTTTCTTAAGATTAAAGACAAAAAAGTTTTAAGTTATGAGTTATAACTCTGTAAGGAGAACTCATCCGTGGCTATTTGCGTTGGAGTGGCAAAATCACATAATTCCTGTAAGACATTGCAGCCAAATGTACGACTTGAATCCCACTGTCTAATAATTTCATTACCTCTCAATAAGTTTTGTCATTTTGTGAAAGTAACATTAATTCATTTTATATAAAATGAATTAAATCATCAAAAGGGGAACAGATGAAAACATTATCTGGGGTCATACAATAGAACATTATGTATCAGTTAAAAAGAATAGAATTTCAGTAATTAATGTGAAAAATTTCATTAACAGCATTAACCCAAAAAAAGAGTTTAAAACACAACAAACTTTATGTAGTACTTTTAGGAACTGAATATTTGTGCCCTTCCCCCAATTCATGTATTGAAATCTCAACTCCCAAAGAAAGAGTATTAGGAGGTGGGGTCCTTGGGAGGTGGTTGGGCTGTGATGGAGAGGCCCCTCATTAATGGGATTGGTGACCTCAGCATACACGGGACCCCAGAGAGTTTTGTCACTCTCTATCCTCCACGTGAAGATACAAGGAGAAGAAAAGCAGGCTGTCTACAACCTTGAAGAAGCTCTCGCCAGAGCCTGACCGAGCTGGCATCCTGATCTTGGACTTCTGGCCTCCAGAACTGTGAGAAATACATTTAATCATGCATAAGCCACCTAATTTGTGGTACTTTGTTATAGAAATAATAGGTGTACACAGTGAAAATGTGAAAACCTGAGAGGACTGATAAAAAACAAATGCAGGATCTCAGGGATGGAGAGAAAGGTAGAAATGAGATCAAGAAAGCTTCTCCAAGGGAGGAAGCTGCCAGGTGTTTCTGTACCTGAGTCCCTCAGTCCCCGGCAGGCAGAGAGCACAGGGGTTCTGGGGCGCACCTGCTTTGCTTGCCCTCGTAGAGCCACAGTGCTGGCTGCCTGAGCTCACTGCCAGAAAGCAGGTATTTCCTAAAATTTACCTTTTTTTAATAAAAAAATTAATTAAGGTAGGAAAGTAACTCTTGATCCTCTTCCCATGAAGCACAGGTCTTATTGTGTGTACTCTTTTAATTCTGAGGAATAACAAAGAAGATAGAAAGGAAAATAAAAAGGGGAAACTCTAAAATTAACATAGTAACATTGAGATGTGTCAGTATGAGTTTGTGGTTTGGGGATGCTTTTTAGATTTCACTTTGTATTTTTCTGTATGTTTAAATTATTTTATAATTATTGAAGGTAGAAATGAGAGAAAATTTAACATTCTGATAAGCCGAAAGGTGAAAAGTATTTATCACGATTCTACCAGTCTGAAATGACCACTTTTAATTTTGGTGTGTATTCTACAGTTATTTGTGAGGAAAAATGAGACCTTACTTTTTGTTATCACTTTGATATATGGTATTTTAGATACATTTGCACAAAAATAAATATTTATCCTCACATTTTCCCTGAATGACATTTCATTGCACGTCTATAATATGTTTTGAATCATAGGCTGTTTAAATTTTCATCATTTAACATGCTTAATCCTTATTCTTATACGAGTATTTTTTTTTTAGCCATAACCATGATTACTTACTTGATTTATAATCTATAAGTAAAATTTGTGGGTCAAAACTATATACATTTTTTAGGTTTAAAGTATATTTTGAAATTGTCAAATTTCAAATAATATAATCCAAAAAGACATAGTAAGTTCTACCAGTAGAGTATGAGATAGTCCACGCTCTTGGAGAAGCATTGTTATTTTAAAAAATCTTCGGTAGTTATGTAAAATAGATTTTACCCTTTTCACTTTTAGAAATTTCTCTTTCATATCTTTCTCTATGTCTTAACTGGGTCTTTTTCTTTTTGAAATAATTCTTTCAGATTTCTGTGTTAAATATATTGGCCTTTTCTCGTATGTTGTAAACATTTTCTCCAATTCATGCTTTCCCTTTCGATTTAGTTTAGGGCAATTTTAATGTCTTGATTTTTAAAGTTAAATCTATCAATATTTCCTTTTATAGTTTCTGCTTACATTTATAATCACTTATGAATTCTTTAGCATTTCTGTTCCATTTTGCATTTGGAAAGTCAACCCATATGGAATTTATTTTCATATATTTGGGCATATGGTGTCATAAATCTAATTCCATTTTATTATGGGTTATTACATGTATTTGATCAACTGTCTCGAAGTCATTTATTGAATAATCAAGATAGCCTACTAATTTGATTTTTTTAATATTTACTTTTCTTGCATTTATGTTTGACGTGCAATAATTGTACATTTTTATAAAGTAAAAGTATGATGTTTCCGTACATGTATGCTTTGTGTATTGATCAAGTCAGGGTACTCAGCATCCCCATCATCTTAAGCAGCCACCATTTCTTTGTGACGAGAGCATTTCCAAACCTTTCGTCTGACTTCTTTGAATTTGCCCTAGGACAGCTGTGCAGGGGAGCCCGGGAACTTGGTCCTCCTCGCTCACCATGCTCTGCCCCTGTGATCAGTCCCTTACTGTCCCCACCCTGCGTCCTGTGGTAACCACTGTTCTACTCTCTACTTACATGAGGACAGAGTTGTAGTGTCCACGTGAGTCTGATCATATGGTCTTTACAACTCATTTTAATTTAAATAATGTCCTCCAGGCTCATCCATGTTGCTGCAAATGACAGGATTTCATTCTCTTTTGTGGCTGAATAACATTCTGTCGTGTGTCCTTATCACAACTTGTTCATCTGTTCATCTGTTCATGCACATCGAGGTTGACTCCGTACCTGACTGTTGTGAATCATGCCACAGTGAGCACAGGCGTGCAGACGTCTCGGTGACGTGTTGACCCCCTTCCACGTGCATGTAGCCCTGTCATGAGGCTGCTGGGTCACACGGGAAATGCACTGTTAATATTTTAGGAACCTCCACACTGTTTTCTGCAAGCTGCACTAATGCACATTCCCACCAACAAGGTGTCTCCACATCCTCCTCAGCACCTGTCCTCTCTTGACTTTTTGATAGCCACCATTCTGATTGGAACGAGGTGACACCTCATTGTAGTTTTGATTTGCGTTTCCCTGTTCTCATGATATTGAACTTTTTTTTTTATATCATCTGTTGGTCATTTGCATCTTCTTTTAATAAATGTCTATTCAAGTCTTTTCTTATTTATTTATTTTTAAATTTCAGATTATCTTGAGGGTGCCAATGTTTAGATTACATTGTTGCATTTGTTTGGTAAAGTTCAAGTTGTGCTCAAGCCCTGCACCCAGGGGTGAGCTGTGCGCCCCTGCACTGTGATCTTAGGTGACAGCACGACGGTCCCCTCCTCGCCCCACCCTTCCCTCCTCCTCCTACCCCCACTGAAATTTGTGTTTTTCTCTCATGTGGGTGTGTAGCTGTTTATCTGTCGAATTCGTGTTAGTGTTGGCAACATTGGGTACTTGCTTTTCCATTCTTGTGATACTTTATTATTTTGCCCCTTTTTAAATTGGCTTATTTGTTTTGCTGTTGTTTGTGTTTCTTACATATTTGGGACATTGAGAATTTTCTATTCTTTTCGTAAACCCAAATAAAATAATTCATTTTTCACAAGAAATATATTTCTAGTCCTTTTTTTGGAATGATCCCAGGAATTATTTATTTATTTATTTTTTATTATTAAATCATAGCTGTGTACATTAGTGCAAACAAGGGGTACAATGTGCTGGTTTCCTATTCAATCTGAAATGTTTTCATCAAACTGATTAACACAGCCTTCATGGCATTTTCTTAGTTATTGTATGAAGACATTTATATTCTGCATTTAGTAAGTTTCCCCTATACCCTTCTAAGATGCACCGTAGGTGTGGCCCCACCAATTACCCTCCTGCCACCCCAACCTCCCCCCTCCCCTCCCCTCTCTTGCCCCTTTCCCCACATTCTTGTGCTATAATTGGGTTACAGCCTTCATATGAAAGCTATAGATTAGCTTCATAGTAGGGCTGAGTACATTGGATACTTTTTCTTCCATTCTTGAGATACTTTGCTAAGAAGAATGTGTTCCAGCTCCATCCATGTAAATACAAAAGAAGTAAAGTCTCCATCTTCACTGAAGAGAAACTTCTCTAAAGAAGACAGGTGCATGGCCTACAAGTAAATGAAAAAATGCTCATCATCCTTAATCATCAGAGAAATGCAAATCAAAACTACCTTGAGATATCATCTAACTCCAGTAAGATTAGCCCACGTAACAAAATCCCAGAGATGCTGGCGTGGATGTGGAGAAAAGGGAACACTTTTACATTGCTGGTGGGAATGCAAACTAATATATTCCTTTTGAAAGGATGTTTGAAGAATACTTAGAGATCTAAAAATAGATCTGCCATTCGATCCTATAATTCCTTTACTAGATATATATCCAGAAGACCAAAAATCACATCACAATAAAGATATCTGTACCAGAATGTTTATTGCAGCCCAATTCATAATTGCTAAGTTGTGGAAGAAGCCCAAGCGCCCATTGACCCACGAATGGATTAATAAATTGTGGTACATGTATACCATGGAATACTATGCAGTCTTAAAGAAAGATGGAGACTTTACCTCTTTCGTGTTTACATGGATGGAGCTGGAACATATTCTTCTTAGCAAAGTATCTCAAGAATGGAAGAAAAAGTATCCAATGTACTCAGCCCTACTATGAAGCTAATCTATAGCTTTCATATGAAGGCTA
>CAUYRH010013217.1:0-24398 GCA_963574655.1 Perodicticus potto | reverse complement strand
TCACATATAAAGGGACTAGAGAAAGAATTAACCAAAACCAAAGCAAGCAAAATAAAAAAGAATTGCAGCCCAATTCATAATTGCTAAGTCATGGAAGAAGCCCAAGTGCCCATTGATCCACGAATGGATTAATAAATTGTGGTATATGTACACCATGGAATATTATGCAGTCTTAAAGAAAGATGGAGACTTTACCTCTTTCATGTTTATATGGATGGAGCTGGAACATATTCTTCTTAGCAAAGTATCTCAAGAATGAAAGAAAAGATGATGGTGGATGGGATGGAGGTCTAGCACAACTCTCCCAAATCTTCAGGTGAGAGCGAGGCTGGCTGGATCTTCCCCCGTGTGTGGTGTGGATAGGAACTGGGGGTGTACAATGAGATGCTGGATTGTTGAACTTAAAATGTAACCCAGAACCATGGAATCTTCTAGAGAAATTTTCATGCCACTGTCGAAGCAAAGGCAGTGCCAGCAGCAACCAGCCCCTCCCCTGTGGAAGACTGCAGTTCCCAGTTCATGGGGAAAGTAGGTGTTTTGGGGAAAGATCAGTGAAGTGTGGACTCCTGACCAGAATTTCCTGACCAGAAGGGGGTACTGTTAGTAGTGGCAGGGGGCTAGACAGCCCAATAGAAAATTAAGGGGAAAGGATCCCACCTAGGAACAGACACATTTGGAAATGGCCACCCACCATGGGCACCTTTTTCCAGAATAGCAGATGTGAATGAATGGACTTGATCATTCCTGAAGAGGAATATTGGTGTAGACTGGCAGTTCAGGGTGTGCAGCTATCAGGCCAATTGCAGGACTCAAAAGTATAATCTTGAGCTGTGGACACTGACGGAAAAATCTCGGCACTGCTGCTTGTGAAACAGCGGGTGCCAGTGGCAACCAGCCCCTCCGCCATGGAAGATTTGAATTCCCAGTTCCTGCAAAACTAGGTGCTGAGTGAAGAAACTGGTGCAGCATGGTCTCTTGCACCGAATCTGGAAGTCACATAGGGGTGCCATCTGGAATAGGTCAGCAGAGGTGGGAGAGTCAGTTGGAAAACAGATGTATTTTGAAATTTCAGAAATGGGATGTCAGGCACCTCCTTCTATGGGCCAGGTACAGTAGTAACCATGGTAACAAAGTAAAGCGAACCAGGTATAAGCCTGGGAGCCACACTCAGCGCCACCTGGTGTCCAGAAAGTATATTGCAATATAAATATATTCCTATTAAAGTTGCCCCTATGTCCTTCCTATAGTTGTATTATTTTTACATATATATAAGAATGATATTTTGGTGGTTGATGCCTTTTTTTTCATTCTCTTTTCTTCATCCTTTTCCTGTTGGAGCTGCTAGTTTTCTTCTAATTTTTTTTCCTTCTTTATTAGTAATGTATATATATATTTCTTTTCTTTTCTTCCTCTTCCTCACTTCCTATGGTTGCTGAGTGTGCTACATCAGCTATTTAGACTTTTTTATTTATTTATTTATTTTGATTATCATCATTTCTGTTGTAGTTGTTTTTTGTCTGTATGTCCAGTTGTTTCTGATTGTCATCTGTGTACTTGTGTGTCTGGTAGCCTTTTTGTCTGCTTATTTGCTTGTTTGGTTTCAACGTGTTTTGTGTTTTGCTACATCCTTGGGTTGGCTACTTTCCCTAACTCCAATTTTCACATTCAACAAGAACAAGGGGAACTGGAGATGATGGTTGACTGGGGTCAGCTTTCAATAGAAGCTCCAGTCCAGAAGGAAAGATAATGGCCAGAAAGAACCTGACAAAGCCAAAGGAGGGGAGCTGAGCTGAGAGAAGAGATAGATAAAAGCACATCTTCCCTGCCAAGGCAGCTTTGACTCCAAGGAAACAAATTTCAGGTATAAATCTCCTCCCCAAGAGTACGTGTGTCTGTCCTTTCCCCTAAGAGAGTTGCTTGCTTGCTGTGGGATCTTTACTTGTGAGTGATGAACTGAGGCTCTCCTTCCTCACCCCACCAGAGAGAATTTCTGGAAGTTGAGACTCCTTCTCCAGAGAGCCCCTGCTGTGAGCCCAGGAATTCCCTTGTCTGGCAGGAAGTTTAAACAAATATTTTCCTTGCCACCTTGAACTTCCAGTTTACCCTTCACCCCCTGGTCTGGCAGTCTAGAAGTCCAACCCCTGCAGAGACCAGAATGTCTGCACTTCTTGGCTAGGACTGGGCATTGCATAGACGGAGGTAGTGCAGCTATGCTGTATCTGTGAATCCAGTAACAGGACAGAAAGACATAGAGGGAAAGGTGACTGACCTGGACCTGAGAAAGTGTATCTTAACAGTGGGCAGAGGCTTGGGTATCTGCACTACAAGCGGAGACCCAGGAACTGCTGAGGTGCACGAACCCAAGAGGGGAAACCTCCCATCTAACACCAGCATTCATGGATGGGGTCTAATTCGGGAGCCTTATCTCCCCAACTCTGTGGTCTGCAAGAGGGAAATAGACCTTGCCCTATAGGGGTACCAGAATTACAGAATAGTGGCAACAAAGATGTGGTGGCTGAGGGAGAAATTCTTTTGCTGTCAGGGTATAATCAGGTTTAGATTGAGCTCAGGTGGAACTTTCTCCAGCTGCCATTGAGAGCCTAAGGCAAGCAGGCTTCAGCTTCCCCTGCTAGATTGTGGCAGAGGGTGGTAACCACGAGGAGGAGGCAGTGACCTTTCTTTGATTCTGGCTTGCACATAATCCTGGCACATTTGCTTATTGGACAGAACTGGGCCACAGAGACTGCTGGTGGGGCTACCAGAGACTAGGGTTACCAGAGTTTGGTGGAGAAGGGTGAGCAAGGTGGGGAAAGAGGCATCAACCCCCTTCCTCCAAACCTTCCACTGTACAGGCCTGTCTGACTCCTCAGAGCACCAGAGGTGCTCAAGCCACGCTTGAGCTACCAGTAGACTCCTAATATCTAGCTGCTGGAGACATTTTGAACTCTCCAGCTAGAGGGTGGGTGCTGTTTGGGAACATTTGTTTGGAACTCTTGAACAGGACAAATCACCTGAGGACCCTCCAAAGTGATACCCTGGTTATGTTGTAGTGGGAAGGTTAGATAATCTTCTTCCAGGTATTACCTGTGGGGGATGGGATGTCCTAGTTGCTTGTATTTCTCCAAAGCCGAGACTGCAACCCAGAGTTACTGATTCACTAGCATTGGACAGAGATCAGCTGAATACAAGACAGAGCCACCTATCTCCACTACACCAATCAGGCCTCTAGATTCACAGACTGTAGTACCGTACAGGTCCTTTGCAAAATTGTAGAGGAAAAACTGCAGTCACCAATCCCAGTTCCTTAGTGAAGGGCTAGTCAACCACAACCCCAGAAGTCACCAATCTAATTTCTCCTTACCTGCTCATCTAGCTAAACAGTGAAAGACAATCAAGGGTGGAATCAGCAGAAAAACTCTGGCAACTTGAATAATCAAAACAGTTAAAACCCCACAAGGAATGAAAAAACAGCCAAACCAAAGGATCCCATTCACTAACAGCTGACTGAGATGTCAGAAATAGAATTTAGAATTTGGATGGCAAATAAGATCAACTGAATGGAAGAAAAGTTGGTGTTGAAATTCTAGGAATAATTCAAAAGATTTCTCAAGAATTCAATGAATTCAAAGACAAAATCATCAAAGATTTAGACACATTGAGAAAAGAAGTTTCAGCCCTCCAAGATATGAGAAATGCAGTGGAATACCTCAGTAACAGAAGGCAGCAGGCAGAAGAAAGGATCTCTGACATTGAAGGCAAAGAATTTGAATGCTTTCAAACGTTCAAAGTGGAAGAGAAGTGGAGAGCAAAAATGGATCACTCTCTCAGGGAGTTCTGGGATAATTAGGAGAAAACCAATATTTGCCTTATAGGGATCCCTGAAGGCGGCGAAGTAGCTTTGCAAGGCACAGAGGCTCTTCTTCATGAGATTATGAAAGAGAACTTTCCAGATATGCCAAGAGATTCTGACATTCAGATAGTAGACAGTTTCAGAAACCCAGCAAGACTCAACTTGAATAAGACGTCCCCCAGGCACATCATTCACTTCACTTTGGTGAAGTTAATATAACTTTAATATATATAAAGGAGAAAATTCTGAAAGCAGCCAGACGTAAAAAAATCATAATATAGAAGGAGAAGAATATTAGAATGTCTGTAGATCTCTCTGCTGAAATCTTTCAAGCTAGAAGAGGTGGTCATCAACTTTTATTCTCCTAAAACAAAATAACTTTCAACCCAGGATCCTGTATCCAGCTAAACTGAGTTTCATTTATGATGGAGAAATTAAATACTTCAATGACATTCACACGTTGAAGAAATTTGCCATAACCAAAACAGCTGTCCAGGATATCCTCAGACCTATCCTCCATAATGACCAGTGCAATTCTCCACCACAAAAGTAAACTCACTTTGAAACTTTTGATCAAATTCCATCTCCCACAATGGCGAAAGGATTAAAAATGTCCACTGGTCTCTCAATAAACTCGATACCAAAATTCTCCCAGGCCTATCAAAATTCTCAATTAATGTGAATGGGTTAAATTGTCCTCTAACGAGGCACAGGCTGGCTGACTGGGTACAAAAACTTAGGCCAGATATCTGTTGCATACTAGAATCTCATCTTACCATACTTATCTCAGAGTGAAGGGATGGTCATCTATATTCCAGTCAAATGGAAATCAGAAAAAAGAAGGTGTTGCATTTTTGTTTTCAGATACAATAGGCTTTAAACCAACAAAAGTAAGGAAAGATAAGGATGGACACTTCATATTTGTTAAGGGAAAGACTCAATATGATGAGATTTCAATTATTAATATTTATGCACCCAACCAAAATGCACCTCAATTTATAATAAAAACTCTAACAGAGATGAGCAACTTGATTTCCTCCTGCTCCATAGTAGTCAGAGATTTTAACACCCCTTTAGCAGTGTTGGAAAGATCCTCCAATAAGAAGCTAAGCAAAGAAATCTTAGATTTAAATTTAATCATCCAACATTTGGATTTAACAGACATCTACAGAACATTTTATCCTAACAAAACTGAATACACATTCTTCTCATCAGCCCATGGAACATATTCCAAATAGATCACATCTTAGGTCACAAATCTAACCTCAGCAAATTTAAAAGAATAGAAATTATTCCTTCCATCTTCTTGGACCATCATGGAATAAAAGTTGAACTCAGTAACAACAGGAATCTGCATACTCATGCAAATATATGGAAGCTAAATAACATGCTGAATGATAGCTGGGTCATAGACGAGATTAAGAAGGAAATTACCAAAGTTTTGGAACAAAACGATAATGAAGATATGAATTATCAGAACCTCTGTGATATTGCAAAGGCAGTCCTAAGAGGGAAATTAATAGCACTGCAAGCCTTCCTCAAGAGAAGGGAAAGAGAGAAAGTTGACAACTTAATGGGACATCTGAAGGAGTTGGAAAAGGAATAACATTCCAATCCCAAAACCCAGCAGAAGAAAAGAAATAAACAAAATTAGAGCAGAATTAAATGAAATTGATAACAAAAGAATTATACAACAGATCAATAAATCAAAAAGTTGGTTTTTTGAAAAGGTCAATAAAATAGATAAACCTTTGGCTAACCTAACAAGGAAAAAAAGGGTAAAATTTCTAATTTCATCAATCAGAAATGGTAAAGATGAAATAACAACAGACTCCTCAGAAATTCAAAAAATCCTTAATGAATATTACAAAAATCTTTAGTCTCAGAAATATGAAAATCTGAAGGAAATTGACCAATACTTGGAAGCACACCACCTTCCTAGACATAGCCAGAATGAAGTGGAAATGTTGAACATGCCTATATCAAGTTCTTAAATAGCATCAACTATATAAAATCTCCCTAAAAAGAAGAGCCCGTGACCAGATAACTTCACATCAGAATTCTACCAAAACTTTAAAGAGGAACTAGTACCTATATTACTCAACCTATTATAAAATATCAAAAAAGAAGGAATACTACCCAACACATTCTATGAAGCAAACATTACCTTGATCCTAAAACCAGGAAAAGACCCAACAAGAAAAGAAATTATAGACCCGTATCACTAATGAATATTGATGCAAAAATATTCAACAAGATCCTAGCAAACAGAATCCAGCAACACATCAAACAAATTATACACCATGACCAAGTGGGTTTTATCCCAGAGTCTCAAGGCTGGTTCAATATACATCAATCTATAAATATAACTTGGCACATAAATAACTTAAAAAATGAAGACCATATGATTCTCCCAATTGATGCAGAAAAAGCTTCTAATAATATCCAGCATCTCTTCATGATCAGAACACTTTAGAAAATGAGTATAGAAGGGACATTTCTTAAACTGATAGAGGCCATCTACAGTAAACCTACAGCCAATATCATATTGATTGGCGTTAAATTGAAATCTTTTCAACTCAGATCAGGAACCAGGCACGGTTGACCATTATCTCCACTGCTCTTTAACATTGTAATGGAAGTTTTAGCCATTGCAATTAGGGAAGACAAGGCGATCAAGTGTATCCACATAGGGTCAGAAGAGATGAAACTTTCACTCTTCACAGATGATATGATTATATATCTGGAAAATACCAGGGATTCAACTACAAAACTCTTAGAAGTGATCAAGGAATACAGTAGTGTATCAGGTTACAAAATCAACACTCATAAATCTGTAGTCTTTATATATAGTAGCAATAGCCAAGCTGAAAAAACAGTCAAGGACTCCATTCTGTTCACAGTAGTGCCAAAGAAGATGAAATATTTGGGAGTTTACCTAACAAATGGTTACCTGAAGGATGTCTATAAAGAGAACTATGAAACTCTAAGGAAAGAAATAGTTGAAAATGTTAACAAATAAAAAAACATACCATGCTCATGGCTGGGAAGAATCAACATTGTCAAAATGTCTATACTCCCCAAAGCAATATACAATTTTAATGCAATCCTTATTAACTGATAAGGATTATTAAATCCTTATTAAAGTTCCATTGTCATATTTTAAAGATCTTGAATAAATAATACATCGTTTTATATGGAATTAGAAAAAAACCTCAAATAGCCAAGACGTTACTCAGAAATAAAAACAAAGCAGGAGGAGTTATGCTACCAGACCTCAGACTCATTCATCTATCTGAATGTCAGACTCTCTTGCTCCAAACCTTCCACTGTATGGGCCTGTCTGACTCCTCGGAGCACCAGAGGTGCTCAAGCCACACTTGAGCTACCAGTAGATTCCTAATATCTAGCTGCTAGAGACATTTTGAACTCTTTCCATTCTGAATGTCAGAATCTCTTTCCATTACTCTCCCCTTACTGTTGACTTGAAGAGCAACTAAGAGTGAGCAAGAACAAAGGCAAACGTTCAATTAAAGAGAAACTTGAAGTCTAAGGTATGGAACCTGGTGTACTTTGGCCTGAAGATAAGTGTCAAGGTATGGCTGCCAAAAAACAGGATGAGGAATGATAAAGGCATGCGCCCTATACATGTGTCCATAGATAGCACAGGTGAGAAGATGTCAAGTCAGAGTGCTGGAGTGGAAGGAAGCAACTAGGAGAGAGAGCGAGAGAGTTGTTTGAGGAAGATTTGTTCCTCACACCTTCTACCTCAAACCAGACAAAATGATAGATGTCAAGATTCTTTGGGTTTTTTGTTTTTGTTTCTGTCTTAACAACAGAAAATTCTTTCTCATATTTCTAGAAGCTAGAAATCCAAGATCGTATTCTGGCAGGACTGGGTTCCTGATGAGGGCTCTCTTTCTGGCTTGCAGATGGCTGCCTTCTCATTGTGCTAGCTAGAAAGCTGGTTAGCTTTAGTCTGTCTTCTTTTCAGTAATACTACTGGATTAGGGCCTGACTCTTATGACTTCATTTAACCTTAATATCTCCTATCTCCAAATACAGTCATTGGGGTTAAGGTCTAAACCTATGGGTTTCTGAGAAAACAATTCTGACCATAGTGCTCTCCCCCAGTGCTCCTCCTAAATTCATGCCCTTATCACATGGAAAATATATCCATTTCACCCCAATAGCCCCCAAAGTCAACTCATTTCAGCATCAGTTGTAACATCACAAATCCAAACTCTCTTCTAAATCAGGTACGAGTTAGACTTGAGGTGTGAGGCAAAAATTCTTTTCCAGATGTGAACCCGTGAAACCAGACAAGAAATGTATGCCCAAAATACAGTGCATATCAAGACTCTATGCTTTTTCTCCTCATCTTATTTTAGGGAAATAAAAATAAATAGTCTAAGGATAGTAAAGTTAGGTTCTGTTTTGAGAAATTTTTTCTTTTAATATATTTGTAGCATACAAGTCTTATGTAACATTCTGTTCGTTTGAGAAGGAACATAAATGTAAATAGTGCAAATGCAGTGTATTTTTTCAGTCCATTTACTACTTTGATTTGTTCTAAGAAAGTCATTTGCTCTTGGGTACTGATCTCTGATCTTGATCACAGCCATGATTTACCTCTGCAGAGAGAAATACTGACTATGAAATATCAGTCAATTACATGGAGAGGCCTCTTGCTTGGTATCAAGTAAAGAAAAATTACCAAGCTGTCTGATAAAGCTGCTGCTCCACGCATCTTGCAGAATAGAGAATGGCGTCTTCATCTTCATTTAACTCTGTGGGCAGAGAGGGTGTATTCCATGTGCTTTTGAGCATGTGAGGTAACAACAAAGACTCTGTGCAATACTTCTTTTAAGATCTCCTAGATCTTTCAAAGGCCCCATTGTTACTGGGTTCCTGAAATGGAGCTGTCATAAAACTAAAGACATTTGAGAAAAAAATGAAAACACTATGACTCACACTGTCTGTGCTGCTTTAAGTGACTTAAATTTCACAGTCTATTTGTGCTAACAAAAAAAAAATCCCTGAAAATCCATTTGCATAGCATGCACCCACAAGTCTTTAAAATAGATAGAGAAAAACTGTCTACTAGTTGCTATACATAGACACCTTATTGTTTAATTATTTAGATGAGTGCCATTTAATTATAGTTCAAATGGATCATCTTCTGCAAGTTCAATTTTTTGAAAGAAAGGGACTTTGAGTTTAATGAGGTCCCAAAATAAAATTTATTCAATTTTCCTGATAAGTGTCTTGCCCAATTAGCTGAGTATATGAAGCTGACACATGCAGAATATTAACTGCTGTCACATACTTTGATTTTTAAATAATATTTAAGTGCCCACTGTGTGTCAGGTAATTTATATATGTTATCTCATTTTGTTATCACAATAGCCATATGGCATAGGGATTATTATCATCACCACTCTACAGATAATAAAGCTGAAATATAGGGGTTCCAAGTAGCTGTTCACATAGTAAAAGGTAGAACTAGGATTTGTGTCTATACCTGAAGACAGCCCAAATTAAAATTCAGACATGAATTGGGCATATCCCCTGCATTGCATATCTCTTTTAATAATAATATTCAATATTAACAATTAACAATTATTAAATATTTGCCATATTTTAAGAATTGAATATAAAGTATTTAATCTTTGCAATGACTCTGATATGGATGCTTCATTTGACAAATGGGGAAACTGAGACAAAGAGTCGCCCTAGTAATCAGTGATGAAGCTGGATCTGAATTCAAGTATGACTTGTTCATCTTAACTGCTGTTCTACATTTTTTAGTTTCAACTTGACTGTTATTGAATCCATCCATGTAGATGTGGCTCACCTGGGTTTTTTCAGAGTAAACCAGAGACAGAGATATTTTAAATGTTCTGCTGGTCAGTTTTTCTTGACTCTGGCTTAGCATAGCCCAGAGAGCAGGTTGTACCTTCTTAAGAATACAACTTCTTGATACACTGTGTTAATTTATTTAAGCTGTGATGACAACTTACCAAAAACTGGGTAGAGTATAAACCATATAGAATTCTAGAGGCTGGGAAGTCTAAAATCAAGGCTCTAACAGATTTGGTGACTGGTGAGGGATCACTGTCTCGTAGATATTACCTTCTCACTATGAACTAACATAGAGGAAAATGAACACTGCAGCTCTCTGGGCCCTGTTCCATAAAGGTGCTAATCCCACTTAGAAAGTCCTTCTCTAATAACCACTTTCCAAAAACCCACTGAGTACTATCACATCAATGATTAGGTTTTCAACATATGAATTTTCTGGGGACACAAATATTTAGGTCATAGCATATACTATACTCCTCACCTGCCTCTTGCTCCTACCCTGTAATCATGACCCCACTCATACTTTATAAGGTATTCTAATGTGGCCTACATAGACTAACTGTAAATATAACTACTTTAGACCATGGGCTCTGGCAATTCACTTGTAGTTGTACAAAAATGACTTAATATGCATACGGTGTTCAGTGCAAGGCCTGAAATACATTATAACAAGTGCACAATAAATATTAGATATTTTTATTTCATAGCATAGCCTTCCTAAGATGGATAGTTGCCAAAGAGAACACAAATAAGGACAAAGGTACTAATACCATTGCTAGAATTCTTGCCCATAACTCAATGGTGTGTTCCACGTTCTGTGACATAGAATTAATAAGTAATCAGTTTCTACAGGTAGGCTGAGTGTGTGTGCATGTGGGTATGTGCTCAGTCATTATTCTTACTTTGAGATTCTTTCAGTCTAAATGACTTTGCTTTACAATCTCACTTCCTTGATTCACCCAACATAGCCTTTTCTATCTTTTCATATTAATTTCAGTTTTTCATCATAAACCACACCCCAATGTAGGTTACTGAAGAAGAGGAGACTGAGAACAATCAAAGAATAATCATAATCCTGCTTCTCAGCAATATTGCTTGCCATGCTGAGCCAATGTAGGAGTTTCTGATAGCTTTGTGGGTGAGAGCAAACGTATATAGCTGTGTTCTTCCTGCTTACTCTAGTTGTCTGAAATATTTTGCTCAGGGTGAATGTATGGAGCCACCCTAAGGAAAAATTTCCATGATTCATGACTACAGTAGATAATTCCCTTCAGCAGGATACAAGTTAAATTCATTTCTACCACGTGGCTACACACAGAGGAATCAGGTATGTCACATATTATTACTCTATGATGGTTTTTAGGGAATTTCCTTTTAGAAGAAAAGTTTCCTTTTGAAATCAACCCAGATTTTCTACTAAATCCTGGTTTGTAACTCATGATGAAGAAACCACAAGGCAATCATAGTCTTCATAGTCATTATTATTTATTCTCATTTTGTGTTTAGTTAAGGTTTTATACATATTTTCATCATTATTCCTCATAGAATCTATAGATTGATCACCTACATATTGCTTTTCTAGGGCATACTGAGTCAAATATTTTATCCAAAATGTGATTGGATAAGCCTATCCTCCCCCAAAATAGGAGGAAATAAATGTATGAAGTAGGACAATTAAGTTCATGAACTTATCCTAGAAAAGTGCTACTTCATTGCTATACCACTATGGTCATCTGTGAAGCACTCCCCTTGGGAACCTAGGCACTAGATGCCAATGCTCAGTCTACCCTTCAAAGCACTTTTTCTTTTCTCTCTCTTTTTTTTTTTTTTTGAGATAAAGTCTCACTATGTGACCCTTGTTAGAGTGCCATGGCAGTCACTCAAACCCCTCAAACTCTTGGATTTAAGCGATTCTCTTGCTTCAGCATCCCAAGCAGCTAGGACTACAGGCGCCCACCACAATGCCCAGCTACAAAGCACTTTTTCTAGGAAAAGTTCACAAACTTAATAATCAGACCTTGTATAATGACAGCTGTGATCACCATTCCTGAAAAGTATTTGCTTTGAAAGGTGGACTAACCACTGTTGTTGTTGCATAGCTTCCCAAGGAGAGTACTTTGAAGGTGACTATAGTTGTATTCAGCATTGAGGTATATAGTACTTTTTCTAGGATGAGTTCACAAACTTAATTGGCAGACCTTCTATGTCAGTCTATTCCAGACTCCAGGTCTTAATCTGTCATTTGAAGAGAAGGACCTTTAAATGGTCAGCTGATAAAACACAACTGAATAATGTTGTGAGACCTGCTGAGATCTCAGCTTCACTGGGCTCTAAGGGAAAAAATGAAGAAAACAATGATCATACAATAATATCTAGAGGATACCGGCATGGCCATTAACACAGGGGGACTACAAATAGTGCCTTTCTGGTCCTTCTTTACTGTACCATAAAGGCGATGAAGTCAGTCTTAATTTGCTGTGTTGTCATCAATAGATAAGGCAGTCTAATGTGGAGATGATCACAGAATATAAGGGAATGTGGCAAGAACTAGCAGAAGTCAGGTTAGTTGCAGACATAGTTTCTGGTCACTGGCATAGTGAAAGAAGAACCACAACCAGAGACCAGAGACAGGGTCCAACCTTCTACCATCAAATATACCACCAGTGAGGGTAGTAGGACTAAGTGGACCTCCCAACAGAGTCTGGGCTTCTGGGAAGGGCTCTGAATCAGCAGAACGTCAGGGCACAAACTCACATAAAGAGACTGGTCCAATAGACAGTGGAGTATCCTATGTGTACTTGATTCTTGTCCTACTGAAAGTGGGTGCAGCAAAGTCAAAGCAAATTATGCCAGTTGGTAGTTTGAACCTACTAATTACAATGCATCTCAGACTTTCTTGTAGATATTAATTGCCTGATGATCTTGATAAAATTCAGATTCTATAGTATAACCTGAAGTTTGGTAACATGATGCCTCCAGGTTTACTTCTAAAAATTGTATTGGCTAGTCATAGTTTTTTCTGGTTACATATGAAAGGAAGTACTATTTTTTCAAGTTCTTCGAAGTATGAGATTAGTGCTTTGATGAGGCTTGCATTAAATAAGTAGATCACTTTGGGTCATATGGACATTTTAATGATGTTTATTATACTACAAGTCTATAGTAAGCAAAACAGCATGGTACTGGCACAAAAATAGAGATAGAGGTATGGAATAGAATAGAGAACTTCGAGATGAACCCAGGCACATATCGCCATTTGATGTTTTATAAACAAAACAAAAGTATGCACTGGAGAAAGAATACCTATTTAATAAATGGTGCTGGGAGAACTGTCTAGCCACATGTAGAAGACTAAAATGGGACCGTCACCACTGACAAAAAAATGACTCTTGCTGGACAAAGGATTTAAATATAAGATGTGAAACAATAAAAATTGTAGAAGAGAGTGTGGGGAAAATGCTTGAAAATATTGGTCTGGGAAAGGTTTTATGAGGAAGACCCCCTTGGCAATTGCAGCAACATCAAAAATAAATAGCTGGGATTTGATCAAGCTAAAAAGCTTCTGCACAGCTAAGAGTACCACAACTAAAACAGACAGCTTTTGGAATAAAAGAGTATCTTTGCATGTCATGAATCTGACAAAAGGCTGATAACTAGAATCTACAGAAAACTCAATTAATCAGCAAGAAAAGAAGAAAGAACCCCATTTATAAGTGGTCAAGAAACTTAAACAGAAACTTCTCTGAAGATGACAGGTGAATGGGCAACAAACAGATGAAAAAATGCTCATTGTCTCTAATCATCAGAGAAATGCAAATCAAAACCACTTGGAGATATCCTCTAACCCCAGTGAGATTAGGCTACCTCACAAAGACCCAAAGCTGTAGAGGCTGGCATGGAGGTGGAGAGAAGGGAACATGAACAATTCTAGACTGCTAACATTTATGGAAAGAAGTATGGAGAATTCTTAAAGAACTAAAAGTCAACCTTCCTTTTGATCCTATAAGTCCATTACTAGGCATCTACTCAGAAGGAAAAAAATCATTTTAGCACAAAGGCATTTACACCAGAATGTTTATTTCAGCTCAATTCACAATTGCCAAGTCATGGAATCAACCCAGTGTCCTGAATCAACCCATGAATGGATTAATAAATTTTGCATATGTATACCATGAAGTACTACTTTGCCATAAGAAAAGATGGAGACTTTACATCCTTTATGTTTACGTGGATGGAGTTGAAACACATTCTTCCTAGTAAAGTATCTCAAGAATGGAAAAAAATCCAATATGCTCAATATTAATTTAAAACCAACATATAGACAACTACCTACATGAATGATGAAACAAAAAATAGTCTAGCAAGTGGAAGGGAAAAGAAGGGATGAAAGGGGGGAAGAACAGGGACATTTGGCTGGATCGCACCTAACATGCACAATGTGAGGGTGTTCAGCACACCCCTGTGTGAAGAGTTCAGCTTCAACTTGAACCTTATATTCTAACTGAAAACAATGAAACCTAAAAATTTGTACCCTCATATCAATTTGAAATTAAACTACAGATTTTGATTTTGATTTTGGGGAGATGTGAAGCTGGGTTCATATTCAGCATATCTAACAAGCTCCTAGATGATGGTGATACTGCTGAGCTGAGGACCATATTTTGCAGAACAAGGTTCTGCCTGCTTTGTTTGGGGTTCACCAAGGAAGGAGGGCAAGGACTAGGAGAGGGAAAGCTAAGGGCAAACTGAAAAAAATTAGTGCCTAGAATTCTGAAAGTCTAGGGAACATAAAGAAGTGATTATTGTTAATGACTGTGTTGTCACTGGCAGTCTGGGGCTGACAGAGTCCCAGGAGGTGAGGCTCAGGACTGTGGGGTCACAGTGCCCTAGTACAAGCATTCACTGATCCCATTGGGCAATAACGGTGTCAAGAAAAGGAGACAACAGAAGCTTGCTCTTTTGGAACTCCATGCCCAGCAGTTTTGGTCTAAGGTGATGATTTCTCCACTGTGACAGAAGCAATGACAAAAGCCAAGTATTAGCCACATCTTTTCTGACAAGCCAGTCTCTGTCCTGTTCCTATCTTAGAGATGACATTTCCTGGTGGTATAGCCAAGTGCATTGTTGGAGGCAGATTGTGTTCTTTCACAGAAGCTATCTTAAGCTCAGAAAAGAGAAAAATCCTCCCATCCATGAAAAAACTAGTGACCTATCTCATTGTTGCTCTGAAAACTGAGAAAACTGAGCTCAGAGTGGTGAAAAATAACTTCAATGACAGTCTTTTCTCCCCCCCCCAAAAATGCCAGTTTCCTCTGCATGTCAACGAACTAACTGTCCACTTTCTGACAAACAGATCAGAAGACCTCAGTAAAAATCTCCTACTAACCTAAGAAGTAAAATAATAACCTAAGAATGAGCACAAGTTAGAAAAAGAAACAAATTAAAATTTATGTTATGAAACTGGGCACAAGTCAAGTGGTTTTACTGTAGCCAACAAAGAAAACTCAGAGTTCTGACTTCACAGAAAGTCTCATTTTA
Source organism: Perodicticus potto (assembly GCA_963574655.1). Lineage (NCBI taxonomy): Eukaryota > Metazoa > Chordata > Mammalia > Primates > Lorisidae > Perodicticus > Perodicticus potto. The sequence goes on along the minus strand of CAUYRH010013217.1, from coordinate 9,145 downwards.
GTCCTGACTGAATACTAGAAGTCATTACCCTTGGAAACTAGATGTTTGTAACTCCTAGAAATTGTGCAGTGATGAAGTCTGATATTATGCACCAGGAATCTTTGTATTCCCTTCCACTGTGGAGGATATTTGCAAGAATAATCTATATACTTCCCACGTCAGTTTATAGCACGCTTCGTCTCCTACTATTTTCAAAGATGACAGCTTGATTATAATGTAATTATCTTTTGTCGTGAAGCTAGTGTATAATTTTATTTCAAGATGGGTTTATGTTGCTTATATTTAAACTCATTACTGGAAAAGTGGTCATGGAGCAAAATATAAAAAAATAACCTAAAGGCAGACCATCATAAATTCCTTTAAAGAGGAGTGTTTTATAAGTTGAGGGCTGCAAGGCTAGCGCTCCAGTCTGTCTTATGTCATGCATACCTCACTGTTTGAAAGACAAATATCTCTGTCTTAAGAGGACAGAGGCGGTTCTGAGTCAGCGGAGATGTTTCTATGGAAATGAAAAAAATATGCAAATGCTGTTGCAAAGAGCATGAGAGTCTTCCTGCAACAGATAATTTGACTTGGGAGGCCACATTACGTGGATAAGCTAGTGTCAAGGCCCACTGGGAAACATGCGGCTCAGACACCCTGTTATGTAAATGAAAGGAAAAAAATAATCATAATCATTCTGCAAATATTCTTCATGCTTGTGGAGGAAGGGTTTATTTTCCGCAGAATCTCCTTTGGTATGGGAAGTCCCATTGATTACCATTTTTGCTGAAAGAGATGGTAGCTGTTTAAAATTTAAGCTCAGAAATATTTTGCAGTTCTGTTTATCAAATGGTAACATCTTGAGATTCTTGGGCTCAGTGGTTTCTGTCCTATCAGATGGCCTTCAAAGGGTACTTGACAAAGCTGATGCATTCATTTGTCACACTACTCTTAAATACTGTGTGTCAGGCACTGTAATGGAAACAACGCAATGAAGTTTTTGGAAAGATTTATGCAGGATGCAGTGAGAACCCTGATAAGAAAACATTTTAACTTTGGAAACCACTTTGTGGTGATGGTGACCTTTGACTGGACTCTTGAAGGAATTAGCTGTATGGATTAGCAGGTGGATTCTGCTGGCTCTGGAAGGAAGAGGGACATACCAGGAGAGGCGATACTTGGCACACAGGTGTGTAAATGTTGGCCTGTCTGTGGATGGTTCCCCTGACCGAGTTAGACTCACTTTTTTTTTGCTTTGTTTTTAATATAAACTAGGATGCAGACAATTTAGGTTATCAAGAGAATTAGACACCAATTTATTGTTATTCCTTTCCCTTGTAGTCTTGACTTTTTACACTCACATATTAACACTTTGGTCCGAGCCTTCTGCTCAGGGTACTTCTTCCTATTTTATATTATGGTACAGATGTGCACTCAAACCTTTATGAAAACTAGTTACAACATTTTCTCAAAACCAGTCATATGCTGTAAGGGAGAAAGTATGTTGACCTTCGGTATAACTAAGGATAGGCATGGTGGTGTCACTAACCCTAAATGTCTCATCTCACTGTAGATAGATAGGAGGAATAGTCAGGTCTGTCTTTCTGTCCTCTAATCATAACATTAAACATAAATTTTCATAGTTTTTGTATAAGAGCTACTTGTATGATAGAAATATAACAAATATTACATATTCTGTTTGCTACAAGGCTATGAAATATATATTTTTGAGATCTTTATGGGACTTATTTAAGCCATATTTTTGTTATTTTGTCCCTCCAAATAATTAGAAAAATAATTTTATAGTATTAATGAAGCTATTCAGCCTGTAAGGGGAAATTGACCTAGGGTGTCTTGAGATAGGTATCATCTTCCTCTTGTGACAGTACAATGTGTCTGCAGGCCAGTATGCATGAAGCTCTGATTTATAAAATTGTAAAAATATACATTGAACAGTATCTGTGAATAAAACTCGGCTATATGAGAATATGTTCAGCTATAGAAAAGATCAAACTGTCCTATTTTTCTGACTAGGAAAGGCAATAAATACATTGACACAAATGCTAATAATAACTAGTGTGTGCCTCCCCTAAACCAATGATTATGTTGTATAGACATCATTTGTCTATGTAGATATGGATTATTGTATTATATAAGAAAAGTATTACATAGAAGTTTCAGTAAAACGGAGTGTAAAGTGAATCTTTCTATAGTAATTGAGCCATCTGTTCAGCTCACTATTATTCTGAGTGATAGGGGTCTCATAGAAACTCCTTTTGATACCTCAAGTTCTGAACAATAAATCTAATGTAATTGGAGGACTCCACAGAGCAGAGTATAGGCCTTTGAGATTTTTTTTTAGTGGAAGAAAAGTGAAGAGTGTAAAGTAGAAAAACAAGATTACTTTAAGTTTCTACTTAAATCTAAATGAATTTTGGGTGGCTATGCCAAAATGCTCTGAGATCGTCTAAGATTAAATGACATTTTGGGAGCCCAGGCACACAGAAGACGCTATAGGTACAGGCTGTCCATTGAGCTGTAGCTGATCAGAAACTTAAGGTAGGGGGTAGGGGCAAGAGTGGCCAACTGGAAGCAGATTCTGTAAGAGACTCCTATCAAAAGGGAAGGATAGAGTCCAGAAAATGCCCAATTAAGTGGGAGATTGGGAGCCCAGCCGAGAGAGAAGTGATAACTGCTGGTCACCTCTGCTGAGGCAAGCTACAACTCCAAGAAAGAAAGCTTCAGGTGAACAAAATTCATCTAGAAGGAAAACTACCTGTCCCCTCCCTCAAGAAAGCTGTGGTCTCTTTTGAGTTGTTTTTATTTCCTCTCTTTTTTCTCTTCGTTTGCTCCTGCGGGCTTTCTACAGATGAGCGGTGGACTGTGGACCTCTTGTCTCACACCACGGGAGAGTGTTGTGAGAAGAGGGGACTGTTTCCTCTGGGAGAACCTGCTGTATCTCTGTTCTCCTGCTAGGCAGAAAAATTGAACTAAAGTTTCTGAACTTCCAGTGTGCCCTTCCCCCCTTACCTGATGAACCAGAAGTCTATCCCCTGCTGAGACTGTGAGGGGAGGTAATTGAGCAGTGTCTCCCCTCCTTGCTGGCCAGATCAAGCATGTCGCCCCATAAGAGACTCTGGGGGTTACTTCGAGCTTCCCTCCATCCGTCCACGTGGCCAGAGACTCCGCCCACCTCCTGTGACCCACCAGTAGTCTGGGCCACCCGGACAGAAAGGTCCAACTGCCACAAGAGTCTCTGACAAGTGCACATGACCCCCCAGAGGCCAGGGATGCCAGGGCAGGTGGGACCACCTGCTGCCAGAGTCAGCAAGCACACAAGTGACACCCCAGAGGGCCAGGTCAACCCAGCATGCAGCACCACCCTCCACTAGAGACTCCGCTGAGTGCATGCAATGCCCCCAGCTGGCAGGGCTGCATACAACCCTCTCAGTGGGCCGGGCCACCCAGGCAGGAGGGACTGCCCACTGCCAGAGACTCTGCCAAGCATGCACTAGCCCCCAGTAGGCCAGGCACCTGGGGAAGTGGCATCGCCCACTGCCAGAGACTCCACTGAGCATGCGTGATCTCCAAGCGAGCCATGTCCCCTGGGCACCCAAATGCTTCCAGGCCTGTGCCGCCCTTGCCAGGGGTCTGGGAGCCATGCAACCTGCATCCTTTCCCTCTCCCCACATTCCCTCCCTGCCTCCAAACTGGACCCACCCATCTGGCCAGGGTCTCTGGAAGCCACGTGACCTCACACCCTCCCTCTGGTGCCCTCCTTACCTCAGTGTGGAGCCCTCCAGAGATTGCTGGAACCACGGGCTCTCTTTGCCAAAGTCACCAGGTTCCAGGCAGTCCCAGAACCATGTGCACCTTCCCCAGCCTTCCTGCTGGATCCGTGTGTAGCACAGTCCACTCCAGACTTGCTCTCACAGTCAAAACTCCCTAGTTGGGGCAGCCGCAGAGGAGCTACACAAGGTCACTTCCTATAAATATCCAGCAACAATAGAGTGATCCCAACAGGATCCAATTTTGGAGAGACATCTCTGCAACCCTGAGGACGGCCAGAGACAACAGCAAAAAACAATCATGAAGTGGAATCAATGGAAAGACTCTGGCAATATGAATAACCAGAGTAGATCAACTCCCCCAAAGAACGATAAGGCAGACACAGAACAAGATCCCATGCATAAACAAATGGCTGAGATGTCAGAAATCAAATTTAGAATCTGAATAGTAAATAAGAACAACAGAATGGAAGAAAAGATGGAAGTAGAATTTCAAGCAGTAATCCAAAAGATGTCTCAAGAATTCAACTAATTCAAACACAAAAGGACCAAAGATTTTGACACATTGACACAAGAATGTTGCAGCCCTCAAAGATCTGAGAAATATAGCAGAAGCCCTCAGTAACAGCATGGAGCAAGCAGAAGAAAGGATTTCTGACATTGAAGACAGAGCTTTCAAATGCTCCCAAATGCTCAAAGAGGAGGAGAAATGGAAGGCAAAAATGAATCATTCTCTCAGAGAGCTCTGGGATAACTCAAAGAAAACCAATATTTGTCTTATAGGGATACCTGCAAGCAATGAACTGGCTTCACAAGACACAGAGTCCCTTCTTCTTGAAATTGTGAAAGAGAATTTTCCAGACATGTAAGAGACTCGGAAATTCAGATAGCAGACATTTTCATAACCCCAACACGACTTAACTCAAATAAGACATCCCCCAGGCACATCATAGTTAACTTCACTAAAGTTAATATGAAGGAGAAAATTCTGAAAGCAGCCAGATGCAAGAAAACCATAACATACAAGGGGAAAAATATTAGATTACTGCAGATCTCTCTGTTGAAACATGTCAAGCCAGAAGAGGGTGGTCATTGACTTTTAATCTCCTAAAACAAAATAACTTTCAACCCAGGATCCTGTATCCAGCTAAACTGAGTTTCATTTATGATGAAGAAATTAAATACTTTAATGAAATTCACATGTTGAAGAAATTTGCTATAATGAAACCAGCTCTCCAGGATATCTTCAGACCTATCCTCCATAATGACCAGTGCAATCCTCCACCACAAAAGTAAACACACTCAGAAACTTTTGATCAAATTCCAATTCCCACAATAGTAAAAGGATTAAAAATGTTCACTGGACTTTTGAACAACTCAATATCCAAAATTCCACCAGCCTTATCAATATTCTCAATTAATATGAATATGGCTTAAATTTTCCTCTGAAGAGGCACAGTTTGGCTGACTGGTTACAAAAACTCAGGCCAAATATCTGCTGCATACAAGAATCTCATCTTACCATAAAAGATAAATATAGACTCAGGGTGAAAGGATGGTCATCTATATTCCAGGCAAATGGAAAGGAGAAAAAAGCAGGTATTGCAAGCTTATTCACAGACAAAATAGGCTTTAAACCAACAAAAGTAAGAAAGGATAAGGATGGACACTTCATATTTATTAAGGGTAATACTCAATATGATGAGATTTCAATTATTAACACTTATGCACCCAACCAGAATGCACCTCAATTTATAAGAAAAACTCTAACAGACATGAGCAACTTGATTTCCTCCAGCTCCATAGTAATCAGAGATTTTAACACTCTTTTAGCAGTGTTGGTTAGATCCTTCAATAAGAAGCTAAGCAAAGAAATTTTAGATTTAAACTTAACCATTCAACATCTGGATTTAACAGATATCTACAGAACATTTCATCCTAATGAAACTGAATATACGTTCTTCTCATCAGACCACAGAACATAATCCAAAATTGATCACATCTTAGGTCACAAATCTAACCTTAGCAAACTTAAAAGAATAGAAATTATCCTTGCATCTTCTCAGACCATCATGGAATAAAAGTTGAACTCAGTAACAGCAGGAATCTGCATACTCATAGAAAAACATGGAAGCTAAATAACATTATGCTGAAGGATAGATGTGTGATAGACGAGATTAAGAAAGAAATTACCAAATTTTTGGAACAAAACGATAATGAAGACATGAATTATCAGAACCTCTGGGATACTGCAAAGGCAGTCCTAAGAGGGAAATTCATAGCACTGCAAGCCTTCCTCAAGAGAATGGAAAGAGAGGAAGTTAACACCTTAATGGGACATCTCAAGCAAATGGAAAGGAAGAATATTCCAATCCCAAACCCAGCAGGAGAAAAGAAATAACCAAAATTAGAGTAGAATTAAATGAAATTGAAAACAAAAGAATTATACAGCAGATCAATAAATCAAAAAGTTGGTTTTTTGAAAAGGTCAATAAAATAGATAAACCTTTAGCTAACCCAATTAGGAAAAAAAGAGTAAAATCTCTAATTTCATCAATCCAAAATGGTAAAGATGTAATAACAACAGACTCCTCAGAAATTCAAAAAATCCTTAACGAATATTATAAGAAACTTCATTCTCAGAAATATGAAAATCTGAAGGAAATTGACCAATACTTGGAAGCATGCCACCTTCCTAGACTGAGCCAGAATGAAGTGGAAATGCTGAACAGGCCTATATAAAGTTCTGAAATAGCATTGACTATACAAAATCTCCCTAAAAAGAAAAAGCCCGGGACCAGATGGCTTCACGTCAGAATTCTACCAAACCTTTACAGAAAAACTAGTACCTATATTACTCAACCTTTTCCAAAATATAGAAAAAGTAGGAATACTACCCAACATATTCTATGAAGCAAACATCACCTCGATCCCTAAACCAGGGAAAGACCCAACAAGAAAAGAAAATTATAGACCAATATCACTAATGAATATTGATGCAAAAATATTCAATAAGATCCTAGCAAACAGAATCCAACAACACATCAAACAAATTATACACCATGACCAAGTAGGCTTTATCCCAGGGTCTCAAGTCTGATTTAATATACATAAATCTATAAATGTAATTCAGCACATAAACAAATTAAAAAATAAAGACCATATGATTCTCTCAATTGATGCAGAAAAAGCTTTTGACAATATCCAGCATCCCTTCATGATCAGAACACTTAAGAAGGGATATTTCTTAAACTGATAGAGGCCATCTACAGCAAACCCACAGCCAATATTGTACTGAATAGAGTTAAATTGAAATCATATCCACTCAGATCAGGAACCAGGCAGGTTGTCCATTGTCTCCACTACTCTTCAACATTGAAATGGAAGTTTTAGCCATTGCAATTGGGAAGAAAAGGTGATCAAGGGTATCCATATAGGGTCAGAAGAGATCAAAATTTCACTCATTGCAGATGATATGACTGTCTACCTGGAAAACACCAGGGATTCTATTACAAAACTCTTAGAGGTGATCAAGGAATACAGCAGTGTCTCAGGTTACAAAATCAACACTCATGAATCTGTAGCCTTTATATATAGCAACAATAGCCAAGCTGAAAAAACAGTCAAGGACTCTATTCCATTCACAGTTGTGCCAAAGAAGATGAAATATTTGGGAGTTTACCTAGCAAAGGATGTGAAAGATCTCTATAAAAAGAATTATGAAACTTTAAAAAGGAAATAGCTGAAAATGTTAACAAATGGAAAAACACATCATGCTCATGGCTGAGAAGAATCAACACTATTAAAATGTCCACACTACCCAAAGCAGTATGCAATTTTAATGCAATCCCTATTAAAGCTCCATTGTCATACTTTAAAGATCTTGAAAAAATAATACATTGTTTTATATGGAATCAGAAAAAAACCTTGAATAGCCAAGACATTACTCAGAAATAAAAACAAAGCAGGAGGAATTATGCTACCAGACCTCAGACTATACTACAAATCAATAGTGATCAAAACAGCATGGTACAGGCACAAAAACAGAGAGGTAGATGTATGGAACAAAATAGAGAACCAAGAGATGAATCTAGCTACCTACCATTATTTAATCTTTGACAAGCCAATTAAAAACATTCAGTGGGGGAAAAAAATTCCTTATTTAACAAATGGTGCTGGATGAACTGGCAGGCCACCTGTAGAAGAATGAAACTAGACCCACACCTTTCACCATTAACTAAGATAGACACTCACTGGATTAAAGATTTAAACTTAAGACACGAAACTATAAAAATACCAGAAGAAAGTTCAGGGAAAACTCTTGAAGAAATCAGCCTGGGCGAATATTTTATGAGGAGGACTCCCAGGCAATTGAAGCAGCATCAAAAATACACTACTGGGACCTAATCAAACTAAAAAGCTTCTGCACAGCCAAGAACACAGTAAGTAAAGCAAGCGGACAGCCCTCAGAATGGGAGGCGATACTTGCAGGTTATGCCTCTGACAGAGGTTTAATAACCAGAATCCACACAGAACTCAAATGTATGAACAAGAAAAGAATAAGTGATCCCATCTCAGGGTGGGAAAGGGACCTGAAGAGAAACTTCTCTGAAGAAGACAGGCGCATGGCCTATGGACACATGAAAAAATGCTCATCATCCTTAATCATCAGAGAAATGCAAATCAAAACTACTTTGAGATATCATCTAATCGCAGTAAGATTAGCCCACATCACCAAATCCCCAAACCAGAGATGTTGGCATGGATATGGAGGAAAGGTAACACTTCTACATTGCTGGTGGGAATGCAAACTAAATATGTTCTTTTTGGAAAGATGTTTGGAGAATACTTAAAAATCTAAAAATAGACCTGTCATTTGATCCTATAATTCCTCTACTAGGTAGAGAAGATCAAAAATCACATTATAACAAAGATATTTGTATCAGAATGTTTATTGTATCACAATTCATAATTGCTAAGTCATGGAAGAAGCCCAAATGCCCATCGACCCACGAATGGATTAATAAATTGTGATATATAATACACCATGGAATATTATGCAGCCTTAAAGAAAGATGGAGACTTTACCTCCTTCATGTTTACATGGATGGAGCTGAAAGATATTCTTCTTAGCAAAGTATCTCAAGAATGGAAGAAAAAGTATCCAATGTACTCAGCCCTACTATGAAACTAACCTATAGCTTTCATATGAAGGCTATAATCCAATTATAGTATAAGATTGGTGGGATCACACTTACGGTGCATCTTACAAGGGTACAAGTGAAAATTACTAAATGTAGAATATAAATGTCTTCATATAGTGATTAAAAGGCCATGAAGGCTATGTTAAATAGTTCAATGAAAATATTTCAGAT
>CAUYRH010013214.1:0-12834 GCA_963574655.1 Perodicticus potto | reverse complement strand
TTCATAACAAAGTGTGAGTAAATATAAGTAGGTTTCATAGAAATACTGAGTACACTGGACACTTTTTCCTCCATTCTTGAGATACTTTACTCAGGAGAATATGTTCCAGGTCCCTCCATGTAAACATAAAAGAGGTAAAGGTTCCATCTTTTTTTAAGGCTGCGTAGTATTCCATGGTATACATATACCACAATTTATTAATCCATTCATGGATCAATGGGCAGTTGGGCTTCTTCCATGACTTGGGGCTTATGAATTGAGCTTCAGTGAATAATCTGATGCAAATATCTTTTTTTGCAAAGTGATTTTTGGTCTTTTGGATATACTCCTAGTAGAGAAATTGCAGGATCCAACGGCAGGTCAATATTTAGATCCCTGAGTGTTCTCCAAACTTCTTTCCGAAAGTAACGTATTAGTTTGTATTCCTACCAGCAGTGGAGAAGTGTTCCCTTTTCTCCATATCCACACCAACAACTGTAGTTTTGGGATTTTGTTATATGGGCTACTCTTACTGGAGTTAGATGGTATCTCAAAGTGGTTTTGATTTGAATTTCTCTGATGATTAAAGATGATGAGCATTTTTTCATGTGTCTGTATACTATGTGCCTGTCTGCTTCAGAGAAGCTTCTGTTCAGGTTTCTTGCCCATAGTGTAATGGGATCACTTGTTATTTTCTTATGAATAAGTTTGAGTTTTCTGTGGATTCTGGTTATCAGACCTTTGTTGGAAATGTAACCTACAAATATCCTCTCCCATTCTGAGGGCAGTCTACTTGCTTTACTTACTGTGTTCTTGGCAGTGCAGAAGGTTTTTAGTTTGATCAGATCCTGGTAATGTATTTTTGGTATTGCTTCAGTTGCCCTAGGGGTCCTCCTTATAAAGTATTCTCCCAGGCCAGTTTCTTCAAGTGTTTCTCCTGCCATCTTTCCAAGAATCTTTATGGTTTCATGTCTTAGGTTTAAGTCTTTTATCCAGTGAGAGTCAATTTTTGTTAGAGGTGAAACGTGTGGGTCCAGTTTCAGTCTTCTACAAGTTACCAGCCAATTCACCCAGCACCATGTGTTAATTAGGGAGTCTTTCCCCCAATTTAAGTTTTCGAGAGGCTTATCAAAGATCAAATGACACTAAATATCTGGATTCATCTCTTGGTTCTCAATTCTGTTCCATACATCTACCTCTCTATTTTTGTGCCAATACTATGCTAATTTGATCAGTATAGATTTATAGTATAGTCTGAAGTCTGGTAGTGTGATTCCACCTGATTTGTTTTTATTTCTGAGTAATGTGTTGGCTATTCAAGGTTTTTTTCTGTTTCCATATAAAATGAAGTACTAGTTTATCCAGATCTTTAAAGTATGACAGAGGTGCTTTATGGAGATTGCATTAAATCTGTAGATTGCTTTGGGTAGTATGGGCATTTTAACAATGTTGATTCTTCCCAGCCATGAGCATGGTATGTTTTTCTATTTGTTGACATCTTCAGTTATTTCTTTTTTCAAAGTTTCATAGTTCTTTTTATAGAGATCTTTCACATCCTTTGTTAGGTACACTTCCAGATATTTCATTTTCTTTAGCACTACTATAAAGGGAATAGAGTCCATGACTGTTTTTTCAGGTTGACTATTGTTGGTATATATGAATGCTACTGATTTGTGAGTATTGACTTTGTAGCCTGAGATGCTGCTGTATTCCTTGATCAGTTCTAAAGTTTTGTGGTTGAGTCCCTGTGGTCATCCAGGTATATGATCATATCATCTGTGAAAAGTGAAACTGACCCTACATGGAGGCCCTTGATTGCCTTCTCTTGCCTAATTGTAATGGATAAGTCTTCTGTTACAATGTTAAATAGTAGTGGAGATAATGGGCAACCTTGCCTGTTTCCTGATCTGAGTGGAAAATTTTCAATTTTACTCCATTTAATATAATATTGGCTATAGGTTGACTGTAGGTGGCCTCTATCAGTTTAAGAAATGTCCCTTCTATACCTGTTTTCTTAAGTGTTCTGATCATAAAAGGATGCTGGATATTATCAAAAGCTTTTTCTGCATCAATTGAGAGAATTATATGGTCTTTGTTTTTTAATTTGTTTGTATGCTGGATTATATTTATAGATTTACATGTATTGAACCAGCCTTGAGACCCTTGAGATAAAACCCACTTGGTCATGGTGTATAATTTGTTTGACGTGTTGTTGGATTCTGTTTGCTAGGATCTTATTGGATATTTTGTATCAATATTCATTAGAGATATTTGTCTATAATTTTCTTTTCTTGTTGGGTCTTTTCCTGGTTTGGGGATCAAGGTGATGTTTGCATCATACAATGTGTAGGGAAGTATTCCTTCTTTTTCTGTATTTTGGAAAAGGTTAAGTAATATGGGTACTAGTTCCTCTTTAAAGGTTTGGTAAAATTCTGATGTGAAGCCACCTGGTCCTGGGATTTTCTTTTTGGGTAGATTTTGTATAGTTGATGCTATTTCAGAACTTGATATAGGCCTGTTCAACATTTCTACTTCTTCCTGGCTAAGTCTAGGAAGATGTGTGATTCTAAGTATTGGTCAGTTTCCTTCAGATTTTCATATTTTTGAGAATAGAGTTTTTTGTAATATTTATTAAGTATATTTTGAATTTCTGTGAAGTCTGTGGTTATCTCATCTCTGTCATTTCTGATTGATGACATTAGAGATTTTACTCTTTTATTTCTGGTTAGGTTAGCCAAAGGTCTATCTATTTTATTGACCTTTTCAAAAAACCAACTTTTTGATTCATTGATCTGTTGAAATAAAATAATAATTCTTTTATTTTCAATTTCATTTAATTCTGCTCTAATTTTGGTTGTTTCTTTTCTTATGCTGGGTTTGAGGTTGGAATGTTCTTCCTTTTCCAGTTGCTTAAGCTGTCCCATTAAGTTATTGATTTACTCTCTTTCCATTCTCTTGAGGAAGGCTTGCAACACTATAAATTTCCTTCTTAGGACTGTCTTTGCAGTATCCCAGACGTTCTGGTAGTTTGTGTCTTCATTATCATTTTGCTCCAAAAATTTGGTAATTTCTTTCTTAATCTCATCTATGAACCAGCTATCATTTAGCATAAGATTATTTAGTTTCCATGTCTTTGTGTGAGTTTGCAGATTCCTGTTGTTACAAGTTCAACTTTTATTTCATGATGGTCTGAGAAGATACAAGGAATAGTATCTATTTTTTAAAATTTGCTAAGGTTAGCCTTGTGACTAAGATGTGATCAATTTTGGAGGATGTTCCATGCACTGATGAGAAGAACCTGTATACAGTTTTGTTAGGATGAAATGTTCTGTATATGTCTGTTAAATCCAATTGTTGAATGGTTAATTTTAAGTCTAAAATTTCTTTGCTTAGTTTCCTATTGGAGGATATGTCCAACACAGCCAAAGGGGTGTTAAAATCTCTGCTGGAGGTAATCAAGTTGCTCATATCTGTTAGAGTCTCTCTTATAAATTGAGGAGCATTCTGGTTAGGTGCATAAATATTAATAATTGAAATCTCATCATGTTAAGTGTTTCCCTTAACAAATATGAAGTCACCATCCTTAACTGTCCTTACTTTTGTTGGTTTAAAGCCTATTGTATCTGAGAATAAAATTGCAGCACCTGCTTTTTTCTGATTGCCATTTTCCTGAATTATATATGACCATCCCTTTACCCTGAGTCTATATTTATCTTTTAGGGTAAGATGAGATTCTTGAATGCAGCAGATATCTGGCCTGAGTTTTTGTATCCAGTCAGCCAACCTGTGCCACTTTATAGGGCAATTTAAGCCATTCACATTAATTGAGAGTAGTGATAAGCCTGGTATTATTTTGGGTGTCAAATTTTTCGAAATTCCAGTGGACATTTTTAATCCTTTTGCCACTGTGGGAATTGGGTTTGATCAAAATTTTCTGGTTGAGTTTACTTGGGTGGTAAAGTGTTGTAGTGGTCATTGTGGAGGATGGGTCTGAGAATATTCTGGAAAGCTGGTTTAGTTATTGCAAATTTCTCCAGCATGTGACAATCATTAAAGGATTCAATTTCTCCATCAGAAATGAAATTCAGTTTAGCTGAATACAAGATCCTGGGTTGAAAATGGATTTGTTTTAAGAGGTTGAAGGTAGATGACCATCTTCGTCTAGCTTGAAATGTTTCAGCAGAGAGATCTGCAGTCATTCTAATATTCTTCCCCTTTTGGGTTATGGTTTTCTTATGTCTGGCTGCTTGTAGAATTTTCTCCTTCATATTAACTTTGGAGAAGTTAAATATAATGTGCCTCAGAGATGTCTTATTCGGATTGAATTATTTTGGGATTCTGAAACTGTCTGCTATGTGAATTTCAGAACCTCTTGGCATATCTGGGAAGTACTCCTTCATTATCTCATGAAGTAGAGCCTCTGTGCCAAAGCAACCTTGTGGCCTTCAGGAATTCCTATAAGGCAAATATTAGTTTTCTTCAAATTATCCCAGAGCTCTTTGAGAGAATGATCCATTTTTTGCTTTCCACTTCTCTTTGTCTTTGAGCATTTGGGAGCATTCAAAAGCTTTATCTTCAATGTCAGAAATTCTTTCCTCTGCTTACTTCATTCTGTTACTGAGGGATTCTACTGTATTTCTTACATCTTAGAAGGCTGCAGCTTCTTTTCTCAATGTGTCAAAATATTTGGTGATTTTATCTTTGAATTCATTGAATTCTTAAGATAACTTTTGAATTATTCCTAGAATTTCCAATTCCAACTTTACTTCCATTCTGTTAATCTTATTTACCATTCAAATTCTAAATTCAATTTCTGACATCTCAGCCATCTGTTTGTGAATGGAATCCTCTGGTTTGGCTGGTTTGTCATTCCTTAGGGGAGTTGAACTGTTCTGATTATTCATGTTGCCAGAGTTTTTCTGCTGATTCAGCCCCATGATTGTTTTTCACTGTTCGGCTGGATAAGTAGGTAAGGTGAAATTGGATTGGAGTCTTCTGGGGTTGTGGTTGACCAGCCTTTCACCAAGGAGCTGGAACTGGTAACTACACCTCTTCCTCTACAACTTTGCAAAGGACCCATACAGTACTACAGCCTGAGACTCTGGAGACATGCTTGGTGTAATGGGGCTAGGTGGCTCTGCCTTGTATTTAGCTGATAATATGTCCAATCCTAGTGAATCAGTGACTCTGGGTTGAAGTCTCAGCTTTGGAGAAATACAAACAACTAAGACATCCCATTCCCCTCAAGCAACACCTGGAAGAGGAAAATCAAACCTTCCCACTACAACAAAACCAGGGTACCACCTTGGAGGGTCCTCAGTTAATTTGTCCAGTTCAAGAGTTCCAAACCAATTGTTCCAATCAGCACCCACTCTCTAGCTGGCGAGTTCAAAAGGTCTCCAGCAAGTAGATAGCAGGAGTCTACTGGTTGCTCAAAAGTGGCTCGCTCTGGTGGCTCGAGGATTCAGAAAGGCCCGCCTAGTAGAAGGTTGGGAGCAAGAGGGCTGATGCCTCTTTCCCCACCTTGCTCACCCTTCATCACAGGACTCTGGTAACCCAGTCTCTGGTAACCCCACCTCCAGTCTCTGTTAACCCAGTCTCTGTGGCCTAGTTATGTTGGATAAGCAAATGTGCCAGGGCTTTGTGCCTGCCAGAGTCAAAGTAAAGTTAATGCTGCCTCATCTCAGCTACCACTCTCTGCCACCAGCCAGCAGGGGGAGCTGAAGCCTGACTGCCTCAAGTACTCAATGGCAACTGGAGATTTTTCCATCTAAACATGAGGATATCCAGACAGCAAATGTATTTCTCCCTCAGCCACTGCACCTTTGCCACTGCTGTTCTGTAACTCTGGTATCCCTACAGGGTGAGGTCTGGTTCCCTCTGGCAGACCACAGAGTTGGGGAGGTGACTCTCCAAAATTAGACCCCAGCAGCATCACTCTATTAATGCTGATTTTGGGTGGGAGGTGCCTCTACTTGGGTTCGTGCACCTCAGCAGTTCCTGAGTCTCCACCCATAGTGCAGAGACCCAAGTCTCCACCCACTGCTGAGATACACTTTCTCAGAGCCCAGGCCAGACACCTTCCCCTCTGTGTCTTTCTGCACTGTTACCAGATTCAGAGATACAGTGTAGCTGTGCTGCCACCATCTATGCAATGCCCAGTCCTAGCCAAGAAGTGCAGACATTCTGGTCTCTGCAGGGATTGGACTTCTAGACCACCAGGCCAGGGGGAAGGGTAGACTGGAAGTTCAAGGAGGAAGGGAAAATATTTGTTCAAACTTCCTGCCAGACAAGGGAATTCCTAGGCTCACAGCAGGGACTCTCTGGAGATGGAGTCCCAGCTTCCAGAAAGTCACTCCGGTGGGGTGAGAGAAGAGAACCTCAGTTCACCACCCACTAGTAGAGATCCCACAGCAAGCAAGCAACTCTCTTAGGGGAAGGGATGGACACACATCCTCTTTGGAGTGAGTTCTATTCCTGAATTTTGTTTCTTTGGAGTCGCAGCTTGCCTTAGCAGGGAAGACGTGCAATTGTCTATCTCTTCTCTCAGCTTGGCTCCCACCCTTTGGCTTTGTTGGGTTCTTTCTGGCTGTTATCTCTCCCTCTGGACTGATGCTTCTGTTGAAAGCTGGCTCCAGTCAGCCATCATCCCCCCTCCCCCTTGTTCTGCTGTTCTGGGAGAGGTGAGCTAAACGTCTATCCCGTTCACCATCATGCTCCACCTCCCATGAATAGGTTTTCAATATGAAATTTCAATATTCTTAAATTACACTCTTGGTATTTGAGGATAACTGCTCTTAATGACATTGATAGATGATTAACAGTTAGAATATATTGTGACCAACAGCCCATTTGAGATTTTTTACATATGAAAGATGGCTTTTGAGTGACAGCTAAAAACAGTGTTTATGTTTTTGCCAAACAGGCAACCAACCTCTTTGATGCGAGTGAGGTCTCTGATTAGCATGTCACCTTGATCTTTCCATTGCTCTTGTCCCATTACGCTGTACACAGTAAACATTTTTAGTTAGAAAATGTAAATATCTGTAAGTTTCAAAGCTAAGTTGTTGAGAGGTACAAAGCAGAAAATGATACTAGCTTCGTCATTTTAAAAAATTTCTTAGTCTTTGTCACCTCCACAGGCAACATAGAAATAGGGAAAAGAGATATCCCCCAAATCATAAGTAGCCCTGTAACCCATGAATTATCAATATTGCTAGTTGGAGACAGGATTTTTCCTGTGACTGACTATAATGATGTCCTGTTCTCTCAACTCTGCTTTGCAAATCCAGCCATTTGTGCTTTAGAAGGCCATCAGGGGGATTAATTTACCCAAGTCTTTCCTTATAATTATTCAGATGTTAGTATTGGCAAGTGGGGTTTGGTCATTATAGGAATATAAAAACCTGCTGGCTTGGCATCCCACGTTCATGAACAGAGGACACATTTCCTATCTTGTGTCCTCTGGAAAATAATTATTGCTTGATTTATTTCCTGATGACAACCCATGATATCTTGATTCTGGTTCCTGGTAGTGATGTGCTCAGAGCCTAATTTTACCCCTGCCATGCTTAGCCTGCCCACACGTCCTAGATCTTCCCTGGACCCTGTAGCAGCGAATTCCAAGCACTTAATGCAGCCATCTCTTCCTGTGAAAACCAAGAAATAAAAGTTATTATAAGGTATTAATAAAGAACTCAATAATTTCTCATGGGGGGTGTTTGTGTGTGTATATATTTTACAAGAGGAAAGTTAAAGATATTGAGGATGCCTGTGGAAGTAATCAGGAAACAGAGAAAACTTGTTTTCCATTCTAGCACCTAATCCTTTGGTGTGTTTTGGCACTAGAAAACACAAAGTATGTCCTCTGTGTCTACTAGGAATGTGTCTCTTTATTTAGTCCTGCTTCAGTGCTCATACTGGAAAAATATATTCTGAAAACAAGAGCAAAACTGTTCATCGTATATGGTTCCTTGTGGGATCTCTGCTTTTGCGAGGAAACAATGTGAATTGCCTGATCAGTGAGACTCTCCAGTTTCCAAGGGACTGTCTAATGTTGCTTTGCTGGCTCCATCCACCCTAACAAATTCTGAGAAATATTTGTGGATTTCTCAGTAAAACCAAAGCACTCTCTTTTGACTCCTGTTCACTCTCAGAGAAAAAAAAAGCTATTCATCCATTTGAAAAGCAGGGACCAATTTGACAAGCAGAATATTCCTTCTACCAAGCCTTTGGCCAGAGAGTTGTTGCTCTAACTCTTTCCATTGCTCCTGCATCAGGAGGCTCTGCCTGAAGGAAATAATATTGGACAACAGAAAGTTCTTTTACTTGTAGGCATAAAATGGGAATAAGATTTCTTCCTTAGGAGAAAAACAGGTTGCTGTACCAGAGAGAACATTTGCCTCTTCTATTAAATAGCAGACTGTTTTCCAATGATAAATTCATTTTAAATTGAGAAAAAGTCATTTTCTACAAACAAAAACATTCTCATTTTAGATTGTTTATTGTAAATATTTCCAGAAAAAAACATGCAAATAAAAACATGCCAAAAAACCCCAATGCTTCAAGCAATGCTTTTATGGGCTTTTTTTTTCCCATGTAAAACTTCAGGTAAATTCTTTGCAGACTTTTTACTTGGAAGAATAAAAAAAATAAAGTTTTAAAATGAGTAGACGAATTCCAAATGTGGTCCATCTCTCCACATGTGTTCTTCAGGCATAAAGAGAAGGACCTCCCTTTAAGTTCCTTTTCCAGAACTCTACCTTTTGGAAAATGCATGTGTCATTCAAGTGGAGTCCCTTACACCTTATATACATATATGATATAGTTTTAAGCTGGATAAATGTATAATGAGTATAGGCACTCTAAATACTCTTCATGGAAATGTCAAGAATAAATCAGTGTCCATGAATCACTATGAACGTTTTGAGACAGACTATGTTATAGTCCATTATGTATTTCACTTCCAAGTAACACAGTCGACAACCTCCTTTCTGATTCACCCGTGCACGTTTCACCTTGCTCGGCTTATCAGTGTGGCTGGGAAGGCTTCATTTGTTTCCATCTGCATGGATTTTGTTTCTTGATATTTGAGTATCTTAGAACTTTCATAATGACCCATGAATGCAAAAGCAAAATCATTCCATATATCAGTCTTTTTGAGGCAGGTAGAGGGAAAGCAGAGGATGTTGGCTTACTGAGGTAGAGAGGCCCAGTTTACACATCTTTGAAACACAGTGTTACATATGTCAAGGTGTTAACATTGCTTGAGTAGTTTCCTATGAAAACAGGTCTTAATTTTATGAGTGGATACAGTTTTGGCTTCAAAGTACACGGAGTTAGTATGTGTATTTCCATGCCTTATTAAAAGTTGAATTTTTTTATTATTAATATCATGGTTAAATGCCCTTAATGGTCTGCATTAAGTTCTAATCTCTCCCTGTGAGCTCCTAATAAGAATGAAGTTTCCCTTTTGATATTTTTGGAGGCATGAAGTCATTTAATATCCTTTTTTGTTATTTTTCCCAGGTTTTCATTTTGTCAAATGGAAAGGAGATATAAAAATCAAACTGTCAGTATCTTCTTTGATTTTATACCATAGTAGAGAATTGATTTCTTAACCGATTGCTTATTTACCACTCTTCACTGGTACAGATTATAAGGCCCCTCATGACTTTATCATTAGAAAAGAGGATTCTACAAACATGAAAAAATGATAAGGGAATGTTACTTATTGCAGATTCACTATACCCAGGCATTCTAGGGAATGGGTTTCTACATCAGACCCCTGAAAAGACAAGTGTTATGTATCTCTAAGTTTTGTCAAAACAAGTATAACTGCCATGTTAGTCTTTGAGGCAAGTAGAGCCTGAGAAAGTGCTTAGTTCAAAGTGAGTAAGGAGTAGAGTTGGGGAAGGAAGATTTCTGGATTTGTGGTCTTGGCGATTGAAAGGATGGCAATGCTGTGGACAGAGGGAGACCTAAGAAAAAGTAGATGGTGGGGATATGTGAGGAGTTTTTCCTTATAGTTATTGGGTTTAAAGTGCAGGAAGGCTAGCTGGAAGGTTATGCCCAGAGGAAAGTTGGAGCTCGAAAGAGAGATTAGAACTGAAGATGAAAGACTCGAGAGCTCTCTGTGGAAATGAATGTGATAACTAGCTGAGATGATGGAGAAAGAGGTGCCTAAAAGCCAAGGAGAGACCTCTTAAAAGGCTGACTTTCCAGGTTAATACAAAAGATGTTAAGGCTAAAGATATTTCCTGGTCTACATATACCCTAGTTTATTAATTCATCATGTGAAAATCAAATTGTCAGTATCTTCTTTGATTTTATACCATAGTAGATAATTGATTTCTTAACTGACTTATTTACCACTCTCCACTACTACAGATTATAAGACCCCTGATGACTTTATCAATGGAAAAGAGGATTCTAGAAACATGAAAAAATGATAAGGGAAGGTTACTTGCTGCAGACTCACTATGCCCAGGTCAGTGTAGGGAGGTTGTCCACCACAGAGCTTGGACCCTTGGGTTGGTTCCTCCAGACTCTACCTAAGAAATGCGAACAGTGTAACCTAATCATCTGTACCTTGAAATTAAAAAATAAAAAAGGCTGAATTTGGGGGATTCCAAGTAAAAAAGAATCCTGGCCTTGGGGTAAGTCAAAGTGGTTTGAGAAGTAGAAGTACAGGGAGGATTGTCTTTCAAAACAAAAATGATTGGGCCAAACACGAGAGAGGCAGATCGGAGTAAGGAGGAAGAGACTGAAGATGCGCTCATCAGGAGCTCGCTGTTCCTAAAGACAGTATTTTCAGTAAAGAGGAAGAGGAAGAGAAAAGCAGTATAATGTATTAAATATATTAGGAAGTATAATGCATGAAAGGAATAATGTATAGGAAACGTGGGAGAAAGGACTCGTCACCTGCATTGTAAGGTGTTTGGCAGTGAGGGAAGGAGTCAGGCTCTGCTTGTTGATAGCAGCAGCAAGGGGAATTTTTTTAATTAAAAAATTATGAACTTTTCCAACTAACAACAGAAGAGAATAGTACACGCACTCTTATAATCCAAATTCAATAGTTATTAAAATTTTGCCCCCTGGCATGATCTGTTCATCTCATTTCATTTTGTCCCTTTTGTTTGCTCTCTGGTTTATTTTTGGCTGAAATATTTTACAGACAAATTCTGAATATCGTGTATAAGTATGCGTTTCCCAAAAAGTTCCTTCATAACCACCATGCCCTTATCATACAAAAAAGTTTATCCATTCATTGGTATCATCTAAGAACCAGTCTTGACTCTGTCAACAATGTCTGTTTAGGGTTGGTTTAAGTCCTATCCAGTAGAAGCTCTATGGCCGACAACCTCCCTACCCTGACCACCTCCTTAAGTTGGCCGAAACCTGACAGGCAGCACGTGTATTGAAGGAAGTTCCTTATGTTGACCATCTCCGTACGTTGACCAGTGTGTTACAGTCTCTTGGGTGGACAATTCACAGAGATTCTACTGTGTTTAGAGTTGGTTATTAATGTCTCTCCATCTATTTGAATTTATAACAGTTTCCCCTTAGTTTATCTTTGTAACTTTGGTATTCAAAACTGGTGATAAGAGCTGATTCAGGACAGGGCTTTGGATAACAGCCCCATTCCAAAAAGCTATTGTGGACATGGGGACAGTTGTCTGGTAGCTGTCTGCATATATCCAGTTGTTTCCTTGCGGTGTCATTTAATTGTTTCCTTTATTCCCTAATGTTTCTGTAAATGGAAGTTAGCCCTGCAGCAGGGGTTGACAGCTTTAGCCTGCTTGCCAAATATAGCTCCATTCCAGTTTCGTAAAGTTTACTGGAACACTGCCATATTCTGTTGCCACAAAAGGGCCCATGGGTTTAAATATTTATTACTTGACCCTTTATAGAAAAAGTTTGCCAACCTTTGCTTGAGAATTGATTAGATTCAGGCTCAAACTGATTTTTTGTGAAGAATTTTTCAGAGGTGGGACAGTGTTTCAGAGTGTCACAGTATCTGTTGACCTCCATTCAGCAGTTACTCTAAGTGACAGCCTTGTGATCTTGTTGATATCATAGTATCATTCATCACTTATCTTTGCCTAATCGTTTCCTTAGGAGTTTCACAGTTTTATCCTTTCTTCTGTATTTATTAGTTGTTAATTCCTTTGTAAAAAAGTGTCTTCTTTTTCTCAACCAGGGCACTTGAGTTTCACTGAATTATAGTTTATATAGGAAAAGGGAGATAGATTTTAATTCTTTTCTTTTAATTAACAATTGTCAATTCGTTAACAAAAGTAAGGATGTCTTGGTTCCATCTAATGATGTCCAATGAGAAATTAATTTTAGTGGTATTACAAGTTCATGGATTTTTGTATATTCAGTCTGTGTCAATTGATTTATTGTCTTTTTGATGTTTATATTGTCCCATCTTTGGCTAGTGAGAGTTTCTTCATTTTGACTTTTGTGTCATTTTGACATAAACTGTTAGTCTTTGCTGTATAGAGTCCTAGAGTTATACATTTCCCGCCCCAATGCTAGAATCAATTATTTCTTCAAGGAGCATTAATTTCATATAGAGAAATTGGTATTTAGAACTCAATATCAGCACTTGATATGATTACTATTTTTTCTTAAATTAATTTTATTTATTTTCTTTTTTATTACATCATAACTGTGTACATTAATGCAATCATGGGGTACAATGTGCTTGTTTCATATACAATCTGAAATATTTTCATCAAACTGGTTAACATAGCCTTCATGACATTTTCTTAGTTATTGTGTTAAGACATTTATATTCTGCATTTAGTAGGTTTCACTTGTACCCTTCTAAGATGCACTCACTGTAGG
>CAUYRH010013211.1:0-32320 GCA_963574655.1 Perodicticus potto | reverse complement strand
GTCTGGAAAGTTCTCTTTCATAATCTCATAAAGAAGAGACTCTGTGCCTTGTGATGCCACTTCATCGTTTTCAGGTATCCCTATAAGGCGAATATTGGTTTTCTTCCAGTTATCCCAGAGCTGTCTGAGAGAATGATCCGTTTTTGCCTTCCATTTGTCTTCCTCTTTGGAAGTTTGGGAGCATTCGAACGCTTTGTCTTCCATGTCAGAAATCCTTTCTTCTGCTTGCTCTATTCTGTTACTGAGGGATTCTACTGTATTTCTCAGATCTTTGAGGGCTGCAACTTCTTGTCTCAATATGTCAAAATCTTTGGTCATTTTGTCTTTGAATTCGTTGAATTCTTGAGACATCTTTTGCGTAATCTTTTGGATTACTGCTTGAAATTCTAATTCCATCTGTTCTTCCATTCTGCTGATCTTATTTGCTATCCAGACTCTGAATTCAACTTCTGACATCTCAGCCATTTGCTTATGCAAGGGATCTTGTGCTGTATCTACCTTGTCTTTCCTTGGGGGGGTTGATCTACTCTGATTATTCATATTTCCAGAGTTTTTCTGTTGATTCTGCCTCATGATTATTTTTCACTGTTGCCTATGACCGTCCTCAGAGTTGGGGAGGTGTCTCTCCCAGATCAGACCCCGGCAGGATCACTCTGTTGTTGCTGGATCTTTGTAGGGAATTACCCTGTGTAGCTTCTTTGGGACTGCCCCAGTCAGGGAGTCCTGGCTGTGGGAGCAGCTCTGGAGTGTGGAGCAGTAGGTCGTGGGATGGTGCACGTGGTTCTGTGAGTGTGCGGCACCTGGTGGCCTTTGCAAAGGGAGCCTGCGCCTCCAACAGTCTCTGGTTGGGAGGAGGGCTCCTGAGAGAGGGCATGGGTCGCCCTGCCTCCTGAGTCCCTGGCCAGAAGGGTGGAGCCAGTGTGGAGGCAGAGAGGGTAGCGGAGGAGGTGGGTTGTGCAGCTCCCAGAGTTCCTGGCCCAGGCAGGCAGGCAGAGGCCTGGCAGGTTTCCGGTGGAGTCGCTGGCCCATGTGGGCAGCAGGTGGAGTCCCTGGCCATGGCAGGTGGGAGCCAAGGCCCCGTGGAGTCCCTGGCTGCTGCGAGTGGAGGGGAGAGTCCCAGCCAGTGATCAGAGTTGTGTAGGGGTCCCGTGGGGTCCCTGGCTGAGACAGGTGGTCGCAGGAGTCCTGGCAGAGTTTCTGGCCACAGCGGGCTGCTGGCCGAGGCAGGGCATGTGCAGATTGGCACTGTGAGGGAGTCCCCGCGGAGTTCCTGGCTGCTGCTGGCCGTGGGCCAAGGCCTGGCATGGTGCCAATTGGGGCATGTGGGGCTCCCTGTGGAGTTCCTGGCCACTACCGGGGGCAGGATGAGGCCTGGTGGTGCACGGATTATAGCCACACAGGGGTCCCGGGGGAGTCCCTGGCCCCAGCGGGTGGTGGGCTTGGCTGGGGTGGAGTGGAGCCCCGCGGTCCGGGTGGAGTCTCTGGCCTGGGGGCTGGTGGGGGCTCAACGGGACCTGAGTTTCTTACCTGGCAGGCTGCCTGGTCTAGCAGATAGGGAGGGTGGACGCTGCTCAAGTCCTCCTCCCTCAGTTTCAGCAGAGGTCTGTTTTCTGGTGTCAGGTATGGGGGAAGGGTGTCCTGGAAGTTCAGAGTGGCAGAAAACTTTAGTTCAGTTTTTCTGCCTGAAGCTTGGTTTCTTGAAGTTGCAGCTTGCCTCTGCAGAGGTGACCTGCAGTTATCACTTCTCTCTTTTGGCTGGGCTCCCAGTCTTCAGCTCAATTGGGCAGTTTCTGGAGGTTATCTTTCCTTTTGGAGCCTCTGTCAGAAGCTGCTTCCAGTCGGACATCTTGCCCCTCCCCCACTTCACATTGAAACTTAATCCCCAACACAACTGTTAGGAGTTGGATCCCCTAGGAGGTGATCAGGCTACAAGGGCTCTGCCCTCATAGATAGGATTAGAGACCTTATAAAAGGGATAGATGGAACTAGCTAGTCTCCTTTTATCTTTTCACTTTCTACCATATGCAGATGCATCAACAAGGTGTCATCTTGAAAGCAGAAAGTTGGTCCTTACCAGGTACTAAACCTGCAGATGCCTCCAGAACTGTATGAAAAATAAATTTCTTTTTATAAATTTCCCAGTCTTAGGTATTTTGTTGTAGCAGCACAAATAGACTAAGATACCATTGTCCTTTTAATAAGATGTATAGGGATCAGGCAAGGTGGCTCATGCCTGTAATCGCAACACTCTGGGAGGCCAAGGCAGGTAGATTGCCTGAACTCTGGAGTTCAAGACCAGCCTGAGCAAGAGCCAGACCCTATCTCTAAAAAATAGCTGGGCTTTGTGGTACACACCTATAGTCCCAGCTACTTGGGAAGCTGAGGCAAGAGAATCACTTGAGTCCATGACTTTAAGGTTGTAGTGAACTATGACACCACAGCACTCTACCGAGGACAACAAAGTAAGACCGTGCCTTAAAAAAACCCCAAAATATAAAGTGTGGGACAGGAGATATGTCAACTGCCAGCTCTGAATTTGTGACATTTTTAATTTTATTTCATTTATTTTGAGACAGAGTCTCACTCCATCTCCTGGGTAGAATGTCATCTTGTCATAGCTGACAGCAACCTCAAACTCTTGCCTCAGTCTCCCGAGTAGCTGGGATTATGGGCGTCACTACAATGCCCGAATAGTTTTTCTATTTTTAGTAGAGACAGGGTCTTGTTCTTGCTCAGAGCTGGTCTCAAACTCATGAACTTAAGCAATCCATCTGCCTTGACCTCCCAGAGTGCTAGGATTACAAGCATGAGCTACCTTGCCAGGCCTGGATTCATGTCCTTAAATCACCATGATTGGAGGCAGAGGTTTAAACAATCAAGTGAACAATCACTAGGCAAAGAACCACACCAATTTCTTCTTCAGTCTCCAAGACCAAACATCCCATGAAGGCTCTTATTTGTTCAGTGGGGTTACCTCCCTACACTCAGGGCTAATAGCCATGGCTTAGGGGCCGCAGGTTCTTCATTGGCTGAGCCAGTGGAGACAAGGGCATGAGCTGTCATCAGATACTCCAATCATCCAAGTCATGCAGAATTTCAGATCATTAAGGCTTATGTTTTTAAAAATGAAAGATTATGGACTAGAAAATAGTTGAATTGAGTAAATCCGAGTGAAATAAAATAGAAATTTGAGAGTCCAGAGAGCTTGATTAAGGGTATTGTTTCTTGAAATTTTTGTTTACATACTTCTGTGCTTTTTGTTTGTTTTTGTTATGTATTAAAATGAATTTTAAAAATTGTGGTATTTCTATTCTATTAACACTGTTTTCTCTGGATTCTTGCTTATGTTATTTACAGCAATTAAAGCCATTTACTTACTTTTTTTTTTTTTTGAGACAGAAACTCACTATATCACCGTCAGTAGAGTGCTGTGGCATCACAGGTCACGGCAACCTCAAACTCTTGGGCTCAAGCAATTCTCTTGCCTCAGTCTCCCAAGTAGCTGGGACTACAGGTTCCTGTCACAATGCTTGTCTTTTTTATTTTTTGTAGTTGTCATTGTTCTTTTAGCAGGCCCGGGTTGGGTTTGAACCCGTCAACCTCAGTGTATGTGGCTGGCGTCCTACCCACTGAACTATGGGTGCTGAGCCTACTTACTTTTTTTTTTGTGGTTTTTGGCAGGGGCTGGGCTTGAACCTGCCACCTCCGGCATATGGGGCTGGCACTCTACTCCTTTGAGCCACAGGCGCCGCCCCCTACTTACTTTTTTAAAACACAGCATTAGAGCATGACTGCCACTTAGTCTCTTTGTTCCTCATTTGCTTACCAGTTTAATAATCAAATGTACTCATTGAACCCTCTGGCCTTTCGACATCAAGCCTTGTTTTTCTCTCTACTTACCAAATTTATCTATCTCTGTCACCCCTGCATTCTCAGCCAAATTATAGTGAAGTTTTAATGTTTTGTCAATAATGTTTCTATTTACTTTCTGAATTTATAAGAGCAAAATGGCAGAGACACTATAACCATCTTTATGGATCTGATATATTAAAATGTCTTGTCATGTAATACACAATGTATGAGACTAGTTTACTAGAATAACTTTGGAAAGACTTTTGCATGGCATATTGACAGACATTGGCATTTTGAAGCAGCATGATATAAATTAAGGGACTTAAGCTGGGCGCAGTAGCTCACACCTGTAATCCTAGAACTAAAGGAGGGTGAGGCAGGAGGGTCACCTGAGCTCAGGAGTTCCAGACCAGCCTGAACAAGAGTGAGACCCCCATCTCTACTAATAATTGAAAGATTATGTGGGCATTGTGGCAGATGCCTACAGTCCCAGCTACTTGGGAGGCTGAGACAGGAAGATTGCTTGAGCCCAGGAGTTTAAGGTTCCTATGAGTTAGGCTGATGCCATTGCACTCTAGCCTGGACAATCGAGTAAGACTCTGTCTCAAAAAATAAAATAAAATTAAGGATTAATTAATTAAGTGACTTAATGAAATACCTTTTTTTCAAACATGTCCCCAGCTATTTCTTTAATTCACACATATGGCTCTGAAAAGAGCCTTGGTTTCTCAAATGTTACTCTAAATGTGTAAGTCAACCATGTGACACCCTTGGGGGCATTTAATTGCAAAAGATTTTGTAGTAGTTTTCCTAGGTCTCCTTAGCAGTAAAATCCTTTTTCAATTCCTTTGTAAGATTTTTCTGATACACCAGATAATGATAAGTAATAGTCTGGAGTAGAGGGCTTAACTTTTTTTTATTCTTCATTCTAATGATGATAATGCTAGTATTTCATTATGAAGTAGATATTATCCAACTAATCATCATCATATTATTATTAGTAGTAGTAACAGAATTATTTTTTTGAGACAGGGTCTTTTTTTTTTTTTGAGAAAGAGCCTCAAGCTGTCGCCCTGGTTAGAGTGCTATGACATCAAAGCTCACAGCAACCTCTAACTCCTGGGCTTAAGTGATTCTCTTGCCTCAGCCTCTCAAGTAGCTGGGATTACAGGCGCCTGCCACAATGCCCAGCTATTTTTTGGTTGTAGTTGTCATTGTTATTTGGCAGGCCTGGGCTGGATTTGAACCTGCCAGCTCTGGTGTATGTGGCTGGCACCTTAGGCTAGACCCAAGCATTTTGGAGCAAGACCATAGAAATAATTGGGGAGCCAATGATACTGAGAAAAGAGGAAAAGAGCCATGGGCCTATTAGAAGATCCACTCCTGGGGACAGAGAAGAACACACACTTGACTTAGAAAAGATTACAACCCAGAGTTTTAAAAACAATATATTGGCTCAGCGCCTGTGGCTCAAGTGGCTAAGGCACCAGGCACCTACACCTGAGCTGGTGGGTTCGGATCCAGCCCAGGCCCGCCAAACAACAATGACGGCTGCAACCAAAAAATAGTTGGGCATTGTGGTGGGCGCCTGTAGTCCCAGCTACTTGGAAGGTGGAGGCAGGAGAATCACTTAAGGCAAGGAGTTGGAGGTCGCTGTGACCTGTGATGCCACAGCACTCTACTCAGGAGTACAGCTTGCAGCTCTGTCTCAAAACAAAACAAAACAAAAAACCAATTTTTAAAAATATTTATTTATTGGGCGGCACCTGTGGCTCAAAGAGGTAGGGCGCTGGCCCCATATGCTGGAGGTTGTGAGTTCAAACCCAGCCCTGGCCAAAAACAAAAAAAACTGCAAAAAAAAAAAATATTTATTTATTTATTTATTTTTTGGCCGGGGCTGGGTTTGAACCCACCACCTTCAGTATATGGGGCCAGCTCCCTACTCCTTTGAGCCACAGGCACCACACGTATTTTATTTTATTTTATTTTTTTATTTTTGAGACAGAGCCTCAAGCTGTCACCCTGGATAGAGTGCTGTGGCATCACAGCTCACAGCAACCTCCAATTCCTGGGCTCAAGCAAGTCTCTTGCCTCCGCCTCCCAAGTAGCTGGGACTACAGGCGCCTGCCACAACGCCCGGCCATTTTTTGTTGTCTGAAACTCTCATTAGTCCTTGTTATCAGGCATAACAAGACAAGAATTCTTATCCCGCAACTGTAGTCCTTGAGTTAGAGGAGAATGATATTCATACTAAGGTACCTTCACCAGTTGATTGACAAAGAGAGAATCTGGAAATTGTCCCATCATATCTGGAATGTGTAAAAACTTGTCAGCTCTCTAATTAAAACCCTGAACTAGAAATCTTCATCTCTTAGTTTAATACCGTAAAGAACATATATAAAGTGCCAACTGTTACAACCTCATGAAATACCCATAAAACATAGCTCTACAACTATGTCTGTTCTTGTTAAATTTACTAATAGTGTCAAAAATGTTTGGTTTTATAGCTTGTGAGTCCTCAGAGATTATTTGGAATAGTATGTCCTTGTGTTCTTTAAAGAGGAAACTGAGTACCGAGAAAATGATGTGATGATTATAGAGGCAGAATGTCCGTTCCCTGGTCCCACACCAGATTTGTGGCTGCTTGATTATTTGAATAATGAGTATTATTATTACTAGCTCAGTAGAAGTTATTTTATTTATTTATATATGTATTTTGAAACAGAGTCTCAGTATGTTGCCCTCAGTAGAGTGCTATGGCATCACAGCTCTCGGCAACCTCTATCTCTGGGGCTTAAGCGATTCTCTTGCTTCAGCCTCCCAAGTAGCTGGGACTACAGGCAGGCGCCCACCACACACCTGGCTATCTTTTTTTTGCAATTGTCATTGTTGTTTAGCAGGCCCAGTTCCAGGTTCTAACCTGCCTGCCTCAGTATATGTGGTTGGCGCCCTAACCACTGAACTATGGGTGCCAAACCAGTAGAAGTATTTTAAATCCACAAGCAACATTATAAAATCTGATTTGTGAGATTTTACACACAGTTGCAGACTTTGACCACTGATTGGTTAAATTATATTAAATTTTTGTTGTTTTTTGTGATCTAGGTACATTTCCAGGAAAACTTTTTTCTCTTTAAAAAATACTAAGTTGTGGCTCGGCGCCTGTGGCTCAGCGGGCTAAGGCCCCAGCCACGTACACCTGAGACAGCAGGTTCGAATCCAGCCCGGGGCCACCAAACAGCAATGACGGCTGCAACCAAAAAATGGCCGGGCGTTGTGGCGGGCACTGCAGTCCCAGCTACTTGGGAGGCGGAGGCAGGAGTCTCCCTTGAGCCCAGGAATTGGAGGTTGCTGTGAGCTGTGATGCCACAGCACTCTATCCAGGGTGACAGCTTGAGACTCTGTCTCAAAAAAAAAAATACTGAGTTGTTCATACTATATGTATTGCACCAATTCTAATCTATTACGTTTTGAAATATATTCTTTTTGTGAGCTGCTAGTCCATGTTAACGTGTACATTTCTGTAATGTCTTTGTCCTCCCAAAGTAGAAGCTTTTTTTTTTTTTTTTTTACAGAGTCTCATTATGTCACCATCGGTAGAGTGGCGTCACAGCTCACAGCAACCTCCAACTCTTGGGCTTAAAGCGATTCTCTTGCTTCAGCTTCCCAAGTAGCTGGGACTACAGGTGTCCGCCATAAGGCCTGGCTATTTTTTTGTTGCAGTTGATTTGCTGGCCCCTGCCAGGTTCCAACTCACCACCCTCAGTTTATGTGGTTGGCACTGTAAGCCAAAAGTAGAAGCTTTTTATATTACTTCATACCTTTTTTAAAAGAAGAAAATTATCTTTCTAGATTTCTTAACTGTGTGTAGGCACAGGGTTGTAGGTCGTCCAGCCTTCCTTTCTTCATTATTTGGAATGGTTTTCTTAGCTTAAAAATCACGCCCTTTTATAGAAGTACCTTACCAGCTCTTGGAAACCTTGCCTACTGTGTCTTCCCCACAGTCCATGAGTATTCCCTGGCATTGAAATGCCCCACTTCTTCCTTCTACAAAAGTTCCCTGGCTTGGATTTTTTTTTTTTTTTTTGGTAGAGACAGAGTCTCACTTTATTGCCCTTGGTAGAGTGCCATGGTGTCACAGCTCACAGCAACCTCCAACTCCTGGGCTTGGGCAATTCTCTAGCCTAAACCTCCAAAGTAGCTGGAACTACAGGCACCCACCACAATGCCCGGCTATTTTTGTGTTGCAATTTGGCCGGGCCAGGTCTGAATCCGCCACCCTCGGTATATGGGGCCAGTGCCCTACCCTGTGCCACAGGCGCCACACTGGCTTTTTCTTTTTTAATTAAGTAAGTTTTATACTTTGTATATTTGAATACTTGAATTTTACATCACTCCAGACATTTTTTTTGTTTGTTTGTTTGTTTTTTTGAGACAGAGCCTCAAGATGGGTAGAGTGCCGTGGCATCACAGCTCACAGCCACCTCCAATTCCTGGGCTCAAGCAAGTCTCTTGCCTCCGCCTCCCAAGTAGCTGGGATTACAGGCACCCGCCACAATGCCTGGCCATTTTTTGGTTGCAGCCATCATTGTTGTTTGGCGGGCCCGGGGGGGCTGGATTCGAACCCGCCAGCTCAGGTGTACGTGGCTGGCGCCTTAGCCCGTTGAGCCACAAGCGCCGAGCCACTCCAGACATTTTGATGAAGGAAAGCGTAATTATTACAGCTCATGAGTTTTAGTTTTGAAAATCAGCAGTAAATGTAAGGGTTTTATATAACTGAGACTAATTTTTAATCAAAGTATGTATGAAATCATTCTGAACATTAGGTTAATTCTACTGTAATCCATTGAAAGTTCAGACGGTTGTCTCTGTGTGACCCAGAGGTATTTTCCTACTCATTTTTACTTTTTCTTTATTTCTGATGGAGTATGAATGTTTTGGTTTTTGTTCTCTGATTATTTACTCTGAGTCATTTATTTAAAAACCTACTTTGTGTTCATGGTTGGTAGAGGGAACTAGGAAAATCTCACTTGCTTTATTTTGGAAGTTTTCCTCTAAAAGGGTGAGAATCAAATTTATTTGTGTTTTCTGGAATAGTTGTACTGTAAAATCCTCTTTCCTAGAGCTACCACAGACAGTCTAGATATTTCTTTTTTTTTTTTTTTCAAGCTGTTGCCCTGGATAGAGTGCTGTGGCATCACAGCTCACAGCAACCTCCAATTCCTGGTCTCGAGCGAGTCTCCTGCCTCCGCCTCCCAAGTAGCTGGGACTACAGGCGCCCGCCCCAGCGCCCGGCCATTTTTTGGTTGCAGCCGTCATTGTTGTTTGGCGGGCCCAGGCTGGATTCGAACCTGCCAGCTCAGGTGTACGTGGCTGATGTCTTAGCCGTTGAGCCACAGGCGCCGAGCCGAGCCAACAATCTAGATATTTCTTATACATATTTGCAATTTGTTTCCATTTTTTTGAGAAAAAAATCTCTCTCTGTTGCCCAGTCTAAAGTGTTGCAGTGTCAGCTTTTCTCACAGCAACTTCAAACTACAGGCTTCAAGTGATCCTCCTGCCTCAGCCTCCTGTGTAGCTGGGACTACAGGCACTCGCCCCAATGCTCCGCTGATTTTTCTATTTCTAATTTCTGTTTCTAAAATTTTTCTGTAGAGATGGGGTCTTGTTCTTTCTCAGGCTGGTCTCAAACTCCTGAGCTCAAGTTATCCTCTAGTCTTAGCCTCTCCAGAGTGCTGGAATTATAGACATGAACTACTCTGCAGTTTACATATTTGCAGATTTCTAAAAGAAAGCTAAAGAAGTTTTTCTTTTCATTTCATTATTTTATTGAACTTAATGTCATGTGACATTTTTCATATCTTGCTCTAGTTTTCACAAGCAGAAATCAGTTTACTAAGTTCAGTGACCTTTACTCTTTTCACTCATGAAAATAGAGTTTTGGATCCCAAATTTTTGCTCTATATAGTGACTGGATTATCATATAGAAAGAACTGGTTTTATTTTGTTTTTTAATAAGAAAGATTTTTGCCTAATTCCTTTGTAACAAACTTCTTGGTCCTCATAATACTTAATCTAACAGCATTATCTGTTGAGATAAGAAATCTAATGTTCATCACACTATCACAGACTAGTTCTTCAACAGAAGAGAAATAGACAATTCTCTCTTTTCAGCTAAGTGATAAGGGTTTATAGATTTGTTATTTTTAAAAAGAATGCTGTATTTTGAATACTTGAATTCATATTAGAGCCACAGCATTGTACTACACAGTATAACATACATCCATCATCTTTGCAAAGATTGAAGGGAAGAGTTTGTCTATTTCTGATTTTGATTTTGGCAGTGGATAATTTCTTAGTTGATTTTTAAAAAGAAACATTTTTGTCTACTTGTTTTAAAGTATTTAATAAAGGGGGAGCTGTTTAGTTATTGCATTTTATGAGGTATAGTATTTCTGGTTTGTAATTCAAAGGATATAGAAAGGTGTCACATCTTTGGATCACAGTCACTTTTTATTCTATTCACTGAGGGCAGCATTTGGAATAATGCTTTCTTTACTATCAAGTAAGAAAAAGTGCTATATATTTCATGGATCCTTTTTAGTATATTTGTTAAATTCTGCTTAATCAAATTCTACAGAAATAAATGGTGACTGGCAAAGAGCTGATGCTGCCTGGAATAAAATGCAAGAAGAAAATCTTATTCCTCGTGAGAAGACATTAAGATTATTAGCGGAAATCCTTAGAAATAGTAATCAGGAAGTTCCGTTTGACGTACCTGAGGTAATTTGTTTTTGGCATAATTATAAACAGTTTTTGTTGTCAGTATAATTATGTCCTAGGTTAGCTGACTTTAATACAGAAAAGATCACTTTGCTTACCGGTTTTTAGTTAACTGAATACTTTTTGTTTTAAAGTTATGGTATGAAGATGAAAAAGATGTCCAGAATTTTCCATCAGCCCCGCCTATAGAAAATGATCTCCATAAAGATCTGTTGAATGCCTGCCAAAGGAAGAGAAACAGAGGTAAACATGCTCTTGGTCACCTTTCTAATAGGGCGTGGGTGAGATATAAGCCCAGCAAAGTGGCAGTGCTCCAGGAAAGAGATCAGATTTCAGTTTTATGCGTCAGTTACTTTCTTTCATACCTTAAATTAACAAAGACATTTTTGGGCAATTGGAAAGGTGGTATGTAAGTGGTATGTAATATTAAGGAATTACTTTAACTTTTATCAGATATGAGGATGGTGTTATGATTCATAGGAAAATATTTATAAATTTGATATCCTTATAAATTATTGAGGAATGGAAAAAATCAAAATTTCTATAATTTTAAATACTTAAGCCATTAAAAACAAAGGAAGCAAATCTGGCAAAATGTCAGTTGCTAATTATTTGTGATGGATCTGTATTTGGGAGGCTGGGTTCATTATATTTTGGGGGTGGAGGGAAGAAAGGGTCTCATTCTATAGAGTGCCGTGGTGTTGTGATAGCTCACAGCAACCTCAAACTGGGCTGAAGCAATCCTGCTACCTCCCAAGTAGCTGGGACTAACGGTGCAAGACACCACACCCAGCTAATTTTCCTATGTCTGTGGAGAAGGGTGGTGGAGATGGAGACTCGTATGTTGCTTGGGCTGGTCTCCAACTCCTATTCTCAAGCATTCCTTCTGCCTTAGACTGGCAAAGTGCTAGGATTATAGGCATGAGCCACCACATCCAGTCCATGGAGATTTTACCTAACAAATGCAAACAATGTAAAGAAAGAAAATTGAATGCTTGCATTGTAGTTTTTTATAGTTCAGTCAACTTGAAGATGTATTGAAATTGTCCCACTAGATGCAATCTTTGGTGAACAGGTTTCGTACATTACAATGCTAAAATTTTTTTAAAGGTGATAATAAATACAACCACACCAATTTAATGTGAATACTATAATTTTTTATTTATTTTATTTTATTATTTTTTGAGACAAGAATCTTGCCTTGTCACCCTTGGTAGAGTGCCGTAGTATCATAGCTCACAGCAACCTCAAACTCTTGGGCTCAAGCAGTTCTCTTGCCTCAGCCTCCCGAGTAGCTGGGACTACAGGCGCCCTCCCTTTGAGATGTGGTCTCAAACCTGTGAGCTCAGGCAGTCCACCTGCCTCAGACTCCCAGAGTGCTGGGATTACAGGCATGAGCCACTGCACCTGGCCCAAATACCACAATTTTAGAAAACAACTAGTAAGATTTTCTAGATTTATGTTTTTGGTTTTAAATATTCAGATAGTATTTATTTTATATCCTCATCCAACCAACCAGTGAACTATTACATGGTTCACTTCTACAGGAAGTAGACCATAATTGCATTACATCATAACTACTTAGTCCCCTAATAAAGAAAATAAACGTATAGTGTACTGAGTGACAGATTCTGAGTCATGTTGTTGTGTGTCATTTAAAATATTTTATTTAGCAAAGCTATTCTGTGACTTCAGTAGCAAATAAAACTTTGTTCTTAACTTTGTGATGATACCTCAATTCATCACAAAGTACTCAAATGAAGATGTGACTTCATTTGCTTTCATTTCAAAAAAGTAAAATATACAAGATAGAATAGTATCAGATGGAGTAATCAGTATATAATAGTGGAATTCCTTCTCGTTCATTTGTTTGCTTTTATTTTCTACTTTTTGCCAGTGCCCTAGAAAATATAGTTGTTCACAATCAGAAATCTGGTACAAGGCACGTGGTAATTTAGTGACTAACAGGAATGTTTTTTGAAAGACTTTAAAAAGTTATCATTTTGTGCCACAGTTAACTTTCACTAGTTACTTTCACTTGCCCAAACTCTTCTCCTTAGATAAGATGCATCATATAAATGTTGTCATGACTTTTCTCTTTTTTTCTCTGAATTTAGATTGATGGGATAAGTATTGACGCTGCCACTTCCCGTTTGAGGGGCTAATGCAAACCTCCCTTACTTATACACAAATGCTTACCAGCTTCTGCTTGTTCAGAAACTTCTTAAAGTAGCTCTGAATGTTCTTCTGAACATTCGTGTCATGTTCATTACTAGTTACGCCTTCTGTATTTCCTTATGTCGAGCCTTATTGTCATGGAAGGCCGTACCTGGGAGCTCAGTTATGCCCATTTTCATTGTGATTTGTTTATATACACAGAGAGTAGATTATAGTTTCAGTTGGCTGTTTATAGCCAGGCAATTTTATTTCAGAAAAGTAAGTGACTGAAAACTGTAGCTACTTCTCTTTTGGTAACATCTTTTCATTCACTGACAGTTATTGTGAACAAGTGAAATAAAACTGTTAATCAGTCAAACAAATGTTGCTTAGTTTACTTGTATCTGTATATTTGAAAATTGTATGTTTTTGTATAAGTCCTGTCGTAGCCAAATAATGTGATCTCCTAATTTTAGAATTATAGGCTATATTCACTTTAATGCTGTTGTGCTGAAATGTTAACCATTGTAACCACCCACTTATAGATTAAAGATTGCTTCAAAATGAGGATTTTGCTCCCCTCAGTCTAAATTATACCTCTGGTTTATTTGGACTTTAACACACATTTTGCAGTTTATTTTCAAACTGGTATCATCTTTTGACAAATTCTAAAGAGCTGTTCCTTATTTTTATTAGCTTAAAAAATAATTTGCTGACTTAAGAAAGCTAGCATGAAAAAATGATTTTAAAAGGAAACCCTTATCGGGTACTGTCCATTGGATTAAGTAGTAGTTTCCGACACTGTAGCTGTGTCCTTTAGAGAGTTGAAGAGTGACATCATCTACTTGCTGGGTCACTGCATATCTCCTCAAAGTCCAAAGGGGTGGGTATCAATAAACAAAAATCCCTGGGGTAAGGGCTTTTTAAAGGATTTTTCCCTCCCTTTTGCCTTTTCAGAATAATATCATCTCACTTTTTTTTCTCTTATAGATGCATTTAATATTTTCCTGAAAGCAAAAGCGCAAAACGTTGTGTTTAACACTAGAACTTACAACAATCTCCTAAAATTACTCTTGTTGAAAGATTGTTTATCACAAGCAGAGCAAGTGAAAAATTTGTAAGTATTAGTCCAATTGTTAAACCTTTTGCTTTAAAAAATATTGGCTACTATTAGGATTTTTCTAATAATATGCCCTGCATTGATTAGCCTCAACTACCAATAAAAATCATATGAAATTATTAGGTAATTTTATGGGGTTCTTTAAACCTTAAGGGGAAAAAAGACTTTACTTACTGACCATACACAGTATAGTACATTTTATCTATTAATACTTTATATATCCTCAAAACTCATTGATAAGATATCCATGTACAAAAGCAGTAATTTTGATTGTATTCTGTTGTGTTTCTTGTTCAGCAGCTGTATCCATGTACCTTTTGTGGTAGGAGCAGCCTGGTATAATGAAGACACCAAGAGCTTTGAACCTAAAACTAGATTTTGAATCTTACTTGAAAGCATGACTTTGGGCTCGCTGCCTGTGGCTCAGTGGGCTAAGACGCCAGCCACATACACCTGAGCTGGGGGGTTCGAATCCAGCCCGGGCCTGCCAAACAACAATGATGGCTGCAACCAAAAAAATGGCCGGGCGTTGTGGCAGGCGCCTGTTGTCCCAGCTACTTGGGAGGTGGAGGCAGGAGACTCACTTGACCCCAGGAATTGGAGGTTGCTGTGAGCTGTGATGCCAGGCACTCTATCCAGGGTGACAGCTTGAGGCTCTGTCTCAAGAAATAAATAAATAAATAAATATTTAAAAAAAAAAAAGAAAGCATGACTTTGTAAAAATTTCCATCTCTGATCCTCAATTTTTCTTCTATGTGATGAGTTGTTATATTACTTACATTAAAAATTTCTACTCAGTATTGAGGGAGGTAGGGTAAGCTAGAAAAAACATAAGTATTCAACACTTTTTATGTGCCTTTTTCTCTTTCCCCTTGTTTTGTGTTTTTTGTTTTTGATTTTTAAAAAAATATCAGTATGTGCTTGGTGCCTGTAGCTCAAACTGCTAAGGCGCCAGCCACATACACCAAAGCTGGCGGGTTCAAATCCAGCCTGGGCTTGCCAAACAATGACAACTACAACCAAAAAATAGCCGGGCTTTGTGGCGGGCTCCAGCTACTTGGGAGGCTGAGGCAAGAGAATCACTTAAGCCCAGGAGGTTGGTGTGAGCTGTGACGGCCATGGCACTCTACCCAGGGCTATAGCTTGAGGCTCTGTCTCAAAAAAAAAAAAAATATATATATATATATATCAGTATGGGGGTGCTATTGGAAGCGGTAGTGTTTTTGTCTCTCTGGCTAGTCACCTAGAATAAAATACTTTGCTAACAAAGATAAGAACAAAGGTGTCGGCTCGGCTGAGCTGGCGGGTTCGAATCCAGCCCGGGACCTCCAAACAACAATGACAGCTGCAACCAAAAAATGGCCGGGCGTTGTGGCGGGCGCCTGTGGTCCCAGCTACTTGGGAGGCGGAGGCAAGAGACTCGCTTGAGCCTGGGAATTAGAGGTTGCTGTGAGCTGTGATGCCATGGCACTCTACCCAGGGTGACAGCTTGAGGCTCTGTCTCAAAAAAAAAAAGAACAAAGGTGTCTTACTTGGTGTGTCAGTTATCAGACTTTATTTTCTTACCCCCAAGTTGCTGTCTTGAAAACTTGAGTTATTATTTAGAAAGGGCCTAGAAAGGAGTGAATTGGGTTACCTGTTTTGTCCTGTTGATGGGTTAATAGTTTTCTTTTCTTTTTTTTTTTTTTTTTGAGACAGAACCTCAAGCTGTCACCCTAGAGAGAGTGCTGTAGCATCACAACTCACAGCAACCTCCAATTCCTGGGCTCAAGCAAATCTCTTGCCTCCGCCTCCCAAGTAGCTGGGACCACAGGCGGCCGCCACAACACCCGGCCATTTTTTGGTTGCAGCCATCATTGTTGTTTGGCGGGTCCGGGCTGGATTCGAACCTGCCAGCTCAGGTGTACGTGGCTGGCGCCTTAGCCCGTTGAGCCACAGGCGCCGAGCCAATAGCTTTATTTTCAATAGGAAAGGTTAACCTTTTCCTAGAATGTTAGAATTCTGAAACTAATCAGTCTTGTTTATTCTTGGCCTGCAAAATTTGTAAGTCATGGCAATTTTAGAATATTAGAACTTTGAATACAAAATGGTTGCTGGTCTTTCTTTGACACCCCTAGAAATCCTGGCATTGATGCTAGTGGTGCTAAAGGTGTGCATCATAGGGATGTATTAAGTGTTCCAGCATGTTTTGAAAAGTGTGTTGTTTGTGACTGTACCTCTCTGTGTGGAATCACCATTTGTATGTCCTGATTTGGGGTCGTCACACTAACCACGGTTGAGGTTTTTAATGCACTTGTATCTCACTTGTGTATTAACTCGAAGACTGATTTTAATGTATATTAAGTATCTTTAGAGTACTCAGTTTACTTTCAGATGGTGACTTGGAAAGTTTAATATTGACTAATTTCCAGTCATCTGTAACCACTGACTCAAGGGAGTAGATCATCTTCTAAAAATTACTTTTCTCTGGAAATTATTATATGTAGTAATGTGTCACCTGTAAATATTTTATAAAATGTACTCAAAAATATAATATATTTTGGAGATTTTAAAAAGAGACTTAAAATTTTCCTGGCCTCGCTCTATAAATTCATGCAGTGTACGTGCCTTGCACTGAAGACCTCCGGTCTAGAGTGTTTTCCATACTGCAAAATTATAACCAAGTAGTGGACCATGGGATGCTTTTAGTGAGACAGAACCAGCATTTTTTTTTTTTTTAAAGAAATAGAATAGGAAATGTGGAACTTCATGTAATAAAGATATCATTTTGTGGGCTTGGCACCTGTAGCTCAAGCGGCTAAGGCACCAGCCATATACACCAGAGCTGGCAGGTTCAAATCCAGCTCGGGCCTGGCAAACAACAATGACAACTACAACCAAAAAATAGCTGGGCGTTGTGGCGGGCGCCTGTAGTCCTGGCTACTTGGGAGGCAGAGGCAGGAGAATCGCTTAAGCCCAGGAGTTGGAGGTTGCTGTAAGCTGTGATGCCAGCACACTCTACCCATACCCAGGGCAATGGCTTGAGGCTCTGTCTCAAAAAAAAAAAGATAATTATTTTATGACTGTTTTCAGTTATGTGTACGTGTATATATCTCTGCATTGGGTTGTAGCATAAAACATAATTTCTTACTCTACTTCACTGTGGATGTTGATGTAACAAGGTTGAAAGCTGCTGACCTAGAAGATAGTTTTCAGCCTGGAACTTTTAGTTCCCCTTATACTCACAACCTTTAAAATCTTCCCTTAGCCAGGCATTGTGGCGGGCGCCTGTGGTCCCAGGTACTTGGGAGGCTAAGGCAAAGAGAATCACCTAAGCCCAGGAGCTGGAGGTTGCTGTGAGCTGTGACTCCATGGCACTCTACTGAGGGCAATAAAGTGAGACTCTGTCTCTACCAAAAAAAAAACAAAAAAATCTTCTTCCCTTCCTCTCTAGAGATTCATGAAGCCTTTCTGAAGTATAACTGACATAAAAAGAGAATACAGGCTGGACGTATTAGCTCATGCCTGATAAAGCACTTTGGGGGGCTGAAGCAGAAAGATCACTTGAGGCCAGGAGGTCAAGACAAGCCTGAGTTATATATTGAGACTCTCTCTCTATAAGACAAAAAAAGGAAAATAGAAACTAGCTGGCATAGGGGTACACACGAGCTACTTAGGAGGCTGAGGGAGGAGGATGGCATAGGAATTTCAAGATGCAGTCAGCCCATGCACTCTAATCAGGCAACAGAGTGAGGTATTTAATATAAATATCTGAATGAGTTTGGGGATGAGTATACACCAGTGGAACTATCACCACCATCAAGGCCATAAGTATCACCTTTTGAAGTTCCCCCCTTTATCTGTATCATCATGATAATGGGGGGGGTTGCATACGAGAACATTGATAATCTACCCTCTTAGCAATTTTAAGTATACAGTTCAGTATTGTTAGCTATAGGCAATTCATTGTATAGAGCTGTAGAACTTGGAGGACGGAGACTTTGTACACTTTAACCATTTCCCCTCCTCCCAACCCCTGAGAACCACCATTCTACTTCCTACTACTGAGTTTGGCTTTCTAGATTCCACATGTGAGTGGGACTTTCTTTACTGTGGAGGACACTTGTAGCTATGTTATCCCCCCAGGCTTACTCTGTACTTGTCTTCCTGTGTGGCTGTGTGGGCCTAGGAGAGTCCCTGATCCAAAGCCTTCAGTCAGTCTGAGTGTTAGGTGTGCGTCCTTTCCATCAAACCAATGAATTGTTACATCTAACTATGCAGGATTATTTCTTGGGTTACATCTATGATGAATACTTTTGAAAATAACCCTGTAGGGAAATACAGAAATACAAGTTTGAATTCTAATTGTCCAACTAATTATGTTACTTGAGGCATATTAGGAGGTATTTTCTGGATTCATCTTCTACTTTATTGTCACCACTAGACAAGGTCATCCATCTTTCCCTATTAGCTCTGTATCAATGATCATCATTAAAAAAAGGTGGTTTTTTTCCCATAGACAATTTTTATTGTAATATGGTAACCAACTGAGCTCCTGTCTCAAGTGGCATTATCTCCTTCTATTCTGGTGATCTTCTCAATTCATAAATAGCAGTCAGTCTGTTGTTGCAATTACCTATATAAAGTCATTTAAGAGCCATAGTTTTCCTATAAACACGTGCCATTTTGTCTTCATTATGCCTTTGCTATCATTTCGTGTTATGGATGCACTTGATCTCTAATGAGATTTCTTCTATTTCACTAATAATGAGATCATTTCAACTTCCCAACAAGTCATGACATCTAAAAATTAACAGTAACAACATCCTTTTAAAAATTTTCAAGAAACTGGAGTGGCGCCTGTGGCTCAAAGGAGTTGGGTGCTGGCCCCATGTACTGTAGGTAGTAGGTAAAACCCGGCCCTGGCCAAAAACTGCAAAAAAAAAAAAAAAAATCCAAGAAGCTAACTTTCTTTCATTTTTAATTTCTTCATGTTTCAAAACAATTTTTCTGTGGGCGGCACCTGTGACTCACCTAGTAGGGTGCCAGCCCCATATACCGAAGGTGGCGGGTTCAAACCCAGCGTCCACCGAACTGCAAAAACAGAAAAATAGCTGGGCATTGTGGCGGGCACCTGTAGTCCCAGCTACTCGGGAGGTTGAGACAAGAGAATCGCCTAAGCCCAGTTGGAGGTTGCTGTGAGCTGTGACGTCACTGCACTCTACTGAAGGCGATAAAGTGAGACTCTGTCTCTACCAAAAATAATAATAATAATAATAATAATAATTTTTCTGTGGTAAATTCTTGCAGGGGAGTAAAACTGCTTATTCAAAGAGCAATGAAAGATGTGTTATTTTAAATCTCTGATAGAACTAAACTGATAGGGAATTTGGGAATCAGCAGTTCTGCTTTATCTTTTTTCTTGTTCCTACTGGCTTTCTATTTCATTCTGTCTAGAAATAATACTAATTCTGTCACTGATGGTTTCTACTGAAATAATTTATGATCACTGACTACTGTCTTGCGTGCACGTCATGTGTGCACAATCCGGAGACTGCTGGTTGCTCTGAAATGTCTCATGTAGAACTTTCACTGTAATACTATCTTCTTTCGGTTAAGATAGTTTAATTTTTGCAGTTATCATAAGTTCAAAGATTGACACTCTTTACCCTGTAATCTTTTTCCCTTTATTTTAGCAGTTCTAAAAATAGAAAATGTCTAGAATTGTTATTTATCCAGTTCGGTAGCCACTAGCCATATGTGACTGTTTTTAATTAATTAAGATTAAGTACAGTTAAGATTTCTGTTCCATCATCAGAGTAGCCATGTGGCTGACGAGTGACCCTGTTAGCACAGATAAAGAATATTCCCATTGTTACGGCTGGCTTGACAGCTCTGTACTAGATCTTTTCCAAAAGGAAAGACCAAAATTAGGAGCCAAAAGTAAATTTATTTTATTGTGCTGTATCAGTGATTCCAATGCAAAGATCTCTACCAATAACTTTTTGTAATTTTCCCCCTTTCACCAGCTTGGAATATATTTGGCTGTGATTTGTCAGTTTCTACGTATGTAATGATATATTCCCATAGAATAGATATGGGAGTTTTTTCCTTCCTGGTTTTTATCTCCACTGTTCATGTTTACAATGAATAGACACCTTCTTGAGATAGGAAGAGATTATTGAAAGATAATGTGTTTTGAGGTTTTCAAAAGGTTTGTTGTCCACGCTAAATGTCAGTTAAAAGTAGTTTTATTACCTTGTGCTTTTAATTGATTTTAGGAAATATTTTTTAAATAAATATGATGTAATACATGTAATATTGGCATGAGAAGCAAGCTTTTAATAGTGTCTAATTTTTATTTAATCATGCTTAAGATTGAGAAAGTAAATCCTTTATTTTATGCAATTTATAGTCTCATGCATGAATTGTTGACTTAAGAGCTTTGACAGATGGGACAAAGGAAAAAAGTCAAACTGAGCAATGGGTGCTTTGGTGGGATTAAGAGGATTGGTGGGGGAATAAGAAAATCCTGTGTCCAGGGACTGCAGGGGTGAACCTTAGAGGCTGAAAGTGACTGAGAGGATGGGCATGTCATGGTGTTTCTGGAGGATTTTCTTGGGATTGATGAGAATAATTTAGCAGTGACCCTGCTTTCCTTGCAATCTGTTCAGCTTACATGTACGTATTGGCAAGCCCTGAGGTCGCTGGCAGCAAGGTTATCACCGAGCTCGATAAGGCACATGGCAGCAATTCCTTTCGCTCCTTTTGACCTGTTTAGATTTTCTAATCCGGGAGATGAACCCTGGGGGCTTTAAGAATGCTGGAATTTCATCACAGGAGATGTGAAACATTGTAGCATACAAAAAACATCCCTAACTAGGTTTGGGAGTGTTTGGGGGTGTTTTGTTTTGTTTTGCTTTGCTCTTTAAAATCCTGTAAGTTTTAGTATTAGGTAAAGTGATGTTTAGTACTTGAGTGTTAAAAAGTTGGATTTTGTTTCAAATTTAAGGCTGGGACAAGATAGTATGAAATTTTTAATTTTAAAGTAAAAATGGTTTTAGGTCTGCATTATATTCAGCTTTAAAAACTGTAAGTATCTGGATGACAGAAATTTGAAAATTAATCAGCCAAAATGATATGGTGTTAGTAATATGCTTTAGTTTATATTTAAAATATACCATGCTGAAAATAAATGTTCGTTTTTGTTGTTGGAAGAATAGTTTTACATTTTATAATTATGGTGAATGTAGAAAAAGAAGAGAAAGTGCCTCGCGCGGGATCCAGTAGAACAATGCGGGGCATGCAGTTGTTTTAGTCATCTCGTATGTCAGCATTCAAGAATCCCAACCGATGGTTTAAAAAAAATCTTGTACTTTGTTTCTTTTGTTGCTCATTTCCAACTTTGTCATCTGTCAGAATGCAAAAAAAAATTATCCTTCTATAACCATTGACAGGATAACACAAAAGCTGTCTCCAGGTCGATATTTTGCAGCAATATTTTTAACATACGAACAGTAGTTTTTATAATTTCACCTTGGCGCTCAACCATTTATTATCGTATCAGAAGCATGTCAGTAATTCCTTTCTAAATGTCTGCTTCTTTTAGTGCTGAGACCCACATCAAGGGCTTCACACTGAACGATGCTGCCAACAGCCTCCTCATCATAACGCAAGTTAGGCGGGATTATTTGAAAGGTATGTCACAATGCTTGACCTTTACGTCACATTAATGCCTCTGCAGATTTTTCTTGTAACGCCCTTCGAATACTTGGATAAAGGAGTCCATTTAGCAAATTACCTGCTTATCAAGAGCCTTTTGTGGTAGCTGAGAGACGTAAATTACTGTACATGCATTTATAATACAGCTTGAATATGAATGTACTTGTCATTTGACCACTTAGTCCAGTTTCCATTCCATTTAACACAAGATGGGTTTTCTTAAGATGAATCACAGCTCTTCAGACATGCAAAATTTGTGTTCCAGAACGAGAGAAAGTACAGGCTTTCAAGTACGTTAAAATTCACAGCACAAGTCATTTTGCTTTGGAAATTAACATACTTTAGAGCATCTGAAACAATTCCCAGCAGTTGTTTCTTGCACATTGTGTTGGTTTTGTGTGAGATAGCAAATGAGTTAAATTGAGTGTTAAATGTGTGGGATTGTGCACCAAATGATTATAATATTGATTTTTAAAACTTAATCTAATACTTTTTTAATAGTTCATAATACCAACAGCAGTAACATAACAGTGTTTGAAGTTTAGAGTTTCAAAATTAACATTTAAGAGGATAACACCAGAAAGATGTGGAGATGAATTTAGGGGAGGATTGGGATGAGTGCTGTTGGTTCGTTAGAGGCTGTGGGGTTGGCTGTGGGGTGGATTTGGATCTGGAGGTCTTAAGAATGAGCTCCCAAGAGGGAGAATGATGAGTCTTTTAAATTTTGGTAAGTAGTTTTTCGTGTTAAGCTTTACATTTGAGTTTTACTCATTAACACTGCAGTTTTGCCAGTATAACAAAACCCACTTAGGAGATCTTTAGGCAATTGAAAAAACTCTCTTAACTGTTAAATATGTTATCTTGTTGCTTCCTTGGTCTGTATTAATGGTGTTTTCCTCATTTGCATGCTTATAAGATAATTTTACATCCCGAAGAAGAAGCTGCTATCTAATTGTGCAGCGTTAGTATTGCCTGTAATATGTAAACGTGCTGATTTTTTAGTGGTCTTCCTAATTG
The DNA here is from genome assembly GCA_963574655.1 of Perodicticus potto. NCBI lineage: Eukaryota > Metazoa > Chordata > Mammalia > Primates > Lorisidae > Perodicticus > Perodicticus potto. The sequence continues at coordinate 9,690 of CAUYRH010013211.1, read as the reverse complement.
TTTGGGGCTGAATATGTAAGTGGTGATTTCTCCCTTTGTACAGTTTCTACCTCATCATTCCACAGGCAAGGCCCACCCATCTCAACAATCATTTTTGATAGCCTTCAGTCATAATTGAGTGGTGTAGGGCTTGTTACTAAAACTGTAAAAGGTTTTGGGTGGCCCCTATGGCTCAAAGGAGTAGAGCACTGGCCCCATATACCGGAGGTAGCAGGTTCAAACCCAGGCCCCGGCCAAAAAGTACAAAAAAAAAACTTTAAAAGGTTTTATTTTATTTTCAATGTAAAAGACTTTGTCAAGTTGATATTTTACATAGTAAAATGATGATCAATTTTAAAACAACAAAAAATTAAACTTGCTCCCCACATAGATGAATAAGCTCATTGTCATAAATAGTTTATATTTCTGTAGACGTGGAGATAAAAACAACATGCTTTTTAAATTACAGGTCATTCATTTTTTTCTGGCCTGACTTTAACTTTATTGCTACCCTTTACTTGTGTGTTAGGTGCCCATACAAACTACAAGAAAGTAAGCAATGTAATTTCTTGTCTGCTCTTCTGAGCCACTCATCCGAACTGGAGGTTGTCTGAAAACAGGAGCCACGCTGTTCCCTCCTAGCTCCTCCAGCCCCAGCCCCACCCCCATCCCCGGCATCACTGCGGATGAACGTCTCCTTGGAGTAAAGTGATCATCAGCAAGGAGGGGGTGTTAGGGATGTCCTTGGCCCTATTCCCCTCTCATGGATGACTAGAGCTCCTAATTTTTAAAATCCCCTTCTGTTCTTCTGCACTTCTCTCTTTTCAGGTTTCTTTTTTGTTTATTTTGTTTTTACCTCATCTAAAGCAGGAAGAAAAAGCCAATTAAATCTTGACAGAATTTTATAAACTAATACTGTCATAGCCTGTTAATAGCTAAGGTACACTGCAGCTGTGCAGAACTCATATTATCTGTATCATCAGTAAGTAATTGAGTAAATGTTAGAATTGGGTGATAGTGGGAAAAGACTTGTGGGGGAGGATATGGATAACTAAACATTTCTGGTGTCTTTGAAGTCATTACTATACAAAGACAATCCCTGTGTGAGGATGTGATTTAGGCCACAAGGTCCCACCTGCCTTTGGGTAGACATGCAGTGATGTGTTCTCCTCACTCCTCTACTGTCCTGTACCGTGCACCCACGGACGTAAGCTCTGGGATGATCTCATCTAACATTGTGACCTTGACCTTGAACAAATTGGCTAATCTTTGCCTGAATGTCTCATCTGTAAAATGAGAACTTACCTCAGAAGAGCAGTTGTGAGTGTAGTTGTTTCATACTATGCCTGGTACTGGTATATAGTAAAGGCTCAACAAATGTGGTAAACAATAAGTGTGTGTTCCCATTTCACCATGTATTTTTTTTATTATTTAGATTCACTGGCTAATATATTCTTGGCTAATAAGAATATTCCAAAGTTAATTATCAGTATATGATTATCAGTTAACAAAATGTTGAGCTTATTTTCTGTAAATTATATTTTTTAAATACTATACATTTTTGGTTTCCTATATGTGCATGTATACTCATAAAATTTTATTAAGTCAGCTTTTTAACACTTTTTCCTTTTCCCCATTTGAGAATTATTGGCATTAGGTTATTTGTAAATTTGGAGTAATTATAAATTATTTATTCAGTAACGAACACTAAATTCATTATGCCTTTTAGTGGACTGTTTAATTATTACCCTTTCCCCATTTTTCTGCAGAAGATAGGCTGTTATTACTTGGAGGGCTGTTTAGAGAGTCTTAGTTTTGTCTGGATTACTTTGCTTTGATTGCTAGAAAGCTATGACATTTTATTTAGTAATAGTAATGGTGGTTATTAAATTCTGAGTATTAGATCCCCTCCGGTCGACCACTTTATTTAAGATAATGAGTTCACTATAATTCCAGAAATCAGTAAATTGGAAGGATTTTCCATAGTTAAAAACTTTAAAAACACAGATAAAAGTCCATTGATTATATAAATGCTTGTCCACTCAACAATGGACTGTATCCCAGTAAACTCATTATAAATTAAAGAGTGTATTTATTGCCCTTTTAAACCCATTGTAGATTTGAAAAATTGTTAAATTGGGGGCCATCTGTGTTATGGGAATTGATGGGCTTTTTTTTGTCTTTGAAAAATGAGTACAAGAAAATAGCTACAAGGTATTTAATCATATAAAATTAATTTGTTAGGGTGGCGCCTGTGGCTTAGTGGGGTAGGGCACCAGCCCCATATACCGAGGGTGGTGGGTTCGAACCTGGCCCCGGCAAAACTGCAACAAAAAAATAGCCGGGTGTTGTGGCAGGCTCCTGCAGTCCCAGCTACTTGGGAGGCTAAGGCAAGAGTTGGAGGTTGCTGTGAGCTGTGGTGCCACTGCACTCTACTGAGGGCGAAAAAGTGAGACTCTGTCTCTAAAAGAAACAAAAAACAAAAAAAAATTTTTTGTTAGTGTGAAAGTTGAATGTTCTTGTGTGATTGATCTGTTTGGACTAGAGAGAGAGCTTATGTTCAATGAAGAATCTCATATATTAGAAGTTTTGGATCATCATGTAATCTTTGAGTTAATAAAATTCAGGAAAGTATGAATGTGGGTATTAGCTACATATTTTTTGAAACTCTTTAATTTTTAAAATTCTTCCTTATATGTATATTGCTCTGAATTTGTCAAGGTTCTTGAAATTAATTACTAAATGTGTTCCTGAAAGGAACTCATTTTGTTAGTAGCATTTGTATTTTCTGTGGTGTCTAGTATCTTATAGATAGTGAAATAAATCAATTTTTTTGATTTCTTAGAAAGTATTAATATTTTCCGTAATCTAGAATTAATTATTCATAGGATTTGTATATAGCCATTTGGGTGCTCATATCTAAAAGCTGGTTTTTGAAATCCATTAAAGTCAGCACAGGTCGTATAAGAAAAACCCTGTCTTCTGCTCTTCTATTTTAGAGGCTCTAACAACACTTAAAACAGCCTTGGACCTGGAGCAGATCCCTTCTAGGTTAGCCGTGACCCGCCTTATCCAGGCCTTTGGCTTGAAGGGTGATGTAGAAAGCATAGAAGAACTTCAGAAGATGATAAATGGACGTGAAAACTCAATTGGACTTTCAGAAATGGTTTTCATCAATAACACTGCTTTGGCACAAATAAAGAAGTGAGTGTATTTTTGAGCTTTCTTTTCCTCTGCTGGCCACTGGAGTGAGCATTATTTCAAACGTACCTGTTAAAAACTTTTAGGCATTTGGAAAACATTTCATCTACAGAGGAAATTTTGGCATTAGTTATTGGTAATTACTAATTAGAGAATTATACATTGGAAAATGTGTTTTGTCATTAAATAAATCTTAGAATAAACAATACTTAATCAAATTTATAAATCTTGCTCTGCAGTTGTTAACTTTTCTCATTCCTACATATATATGCCAGGCCTCTTGTTGTTAGAGCATGTAGTTAGAAAGTGAAAAATCATCTTATTTGCTTGTCAGCAATTTGAAAATGATATTCCATTAGAATGTTATGAAATAGAGGGCCCTGAAATCTTGTTAAAAATATGCATTTTCATTTTCCCTACCCTTCCACCCATCAACACACACACTCACCATAAGAAGTGGCATTTAGAATTGATTTTCTTACCACCATCTTCAGATCCTTGCGAGAATCACCACTGAATAAGTAAATCAGAACTTGATTTTTACTAAGCTCACAAGTAAAGTGCTATGCTCAAGTTAAAGATTCATGGGGATAATTATGGAATTTAGTTTTCTTAAGGCCTTTAGAAAAAGTGTTCTTTTGTAGTTAATCTTACATACATTTAATTAATGGGACATAATACTAAAATGCAATGTTTTTGCTGGGTTTTTTGTTTGTTCTTCCTATTTCTTTGATCAGCGAAACAGTTACATTTGTTTTGATTTTATCTTTTAAAATTATTTCCCAAATGGGAATTCCCTTCAATTAGAAAATATGATTGTTTTAAATTAGAAAATTGAGGAAATTATTGAGGTAAGAGCTGCATGAATTTTAAAATGTTAACATGTAAACACAGGTTTATATGATGTGGAGAATATATTCACCATGAAATAATTCTTTAAAACCCATGAGGAAAATTTACTGTAAAAGAGGGTATTCATTTTTAGTTAGAGAATTTTTATATTTAATGTAATAATTTCAACATAATATTCATTAATTGGATTTCGAATGCCATATTATAGTTCTAAAATAAAATTACTTTAACCAAAAAAGACAGTCATAAAGATCATAGGTTTTAACATATTAAATAAGGCCATGTAACTGATTTTTTTTTAAAGTTAAGTCTGAAGATACTTTTTTTGGAGAACTTTAGTATTAATGGAGTATTTTCCAAATGTATAATACCTGACAAAAATAAATTGATATGGCTTAAAGACATGCAAATATACCTTTAAAAATCATGAGATATTATATGTTGTATTTACTTTATGCAATAGTGACTAGTGAGTCATAAAGCCAAAATCACAGCATTGTTATTTAAACAAGTTTCATTTTACATCTAAAGAGCTGCAAAATTAAATATAATATTTAAGATATAGTATCTTTTGTTATTTTCATTATTCTCCTATATATAGTTGTTTGATCTTATCTCTAGAGCAGTATTTTAAAATAAGCAACTATTTCAACTGCCGTGAATTAAACATCCACTGTAGCATGAATCACTTAAGTGATTGCTTTTGTTACCTAAATGTGATTGCTTTAAGTTGCATGGTGTTTTTTATCTGGTTAATTGTAAATGTATTTTTTTTTTCTCCCAGAGTATTTGCATGGGTGGATTCTCATAAGCTCTCATACTAATACCGCCTATAATAATAGTATGAAAGCAAATATTTTTCGTAATTTATTTTGCTTTATTTTTTACAGCAATAACATAGATGTTGCAATAGAAAACATTGAAAATATGCTTACTTCAGGGAGTCCACCTGTGGAACCCCCCTACTTTGGCTTGGCATACTTATTCAAAAAAGTGTTAGAAGAGCAGTTGGAAACAGCAGTTGAAAAGAGTAAGTCAGCTTTTTATGCTAAAGAACACAGAAAACACATTGTCTCTCTAGTGAGACTGCACTGAATTTCTTTGGTGGGTGAGTTATGCTACACATTGTCTTAACGAGAGATCTTTCTTGCCTGTCATTTTTCCAGTAAGCATCATGGCAGAGAGACTGGCCAATCAGTTTGCAATTTACAAACCTGTCACTGACCTTTTCCTTCAGCTTGTGGATGCAGGCAAAGTGGACGATGCCAGAGCTCTCCTACAGGTAACAGCCTCCACTCATGCAGCAGTGGGGCTTGCGGCTTGTGAGAAGTCAATTGAGAAATTACTAGACATAGATGTGGAGTATTGGAAATGAAGTGAAATACTGCTATCACATTTAAAATTCAGTGTGAATCAAGGTTGTATGACAATGACTGTACTGCAGATTTTAGGTCACAGGTTTTACAGATGACAGATCAGAAGAAAAATGTCCTTTGCATTGGGGTTGAGGGCGCGGTAGGTTTTGCTGAAATGATTTAAAGACAAATGTTTCTTTGCGGATAGGTAACACAAAACAATTCCTTTGATTTCCTACTTTAATTTCTTGAATGCTCTAAATACCATGTATCGCCATGGCAACACCGTTTGCAAACAAAAAGTAGGAAATATTTGCTTTTCAAGTACAGCTTCTCACTTGAATGCTCAAACGTTCTTGGTGCCTTATTCAAGGCTTATAAGGAGTTGAATTTGCTTTCCATTCACTTGTGTGTCACAGACATATTAAATGACAAATGCAGGTCTCTGTGGCCCGCACTCTCAGTTAAATTAGCAATCTTCAGGGAAGGAGACAACTGCATTCATGCCATTTTAACAGCACTAAATATAAAGCTATACGCCTAGTGCCGACAGAACTGTGGGTGATCGGAGCTGCCACTGGCAATGTACACAAACAGGCACCGCTGGGGAGCCCCATCCCAGCAGGTGGCAGTCAAACAGTCACCATGATCCCGCCAACGGCTGTGTTTGTGTAGACTCCCGGTGTCAGATTGAGGCCTGGGACCAATTTCTGATAGTAAATAGTATTATGTTCAGTTACATTTTTACCAGCTGTGAAATACCTTAAGTAGAGAGGGGAGGTAGAACTGTACCCATTTGCTTGAACTCCAGTTTTGATCCTGAAAGTTAATCTAATTTGAAGATAGAATCTAAGCCATTTATAAAAGGAATTCTTAAAAATTTTTCTCTGTGTTAATAGTTATATAAATTGTAAATTGGCACTGCTTATATGGCCTTTTACTTTTGTTCCTAGATAGAATTCTAGTTAATTGGGAATTTTCTTTTGGTTTGTTTTTACTTTTTCCTTTTTGTTTTTTGTTTTTTTTTTTAAGGAAAAGGTAATTTATGATAGGAATTCCAGAAATATTTTCATTATTTTGCTGCCTTTAATGTTCAGAATTCTATATGGAAAAAGGAGTATACTCTTATGTTTTATCTTTATGTATACATATCTAAGTACTTACTAAGTATAAGCATATAGGTACCATTAATTATATACGTGACAGTATTCATTCTGTTGTAACTCATCCTTTCGATAGTTCTTTAGAAAGTGGCACTTGCTACCTCATCTGCCAGCTTGTTCTGAGCTATGATCCTCAAGGCCCTCCTGAGAGCACAGTTGACAGGATCCTGGGTGGGAGATAGCAGGAGCGGTGCCTGCTGCCCAGAGCTGCGTCTACCCACAGTGCCCTCCCCAAAGGGCTCCCTGTGGCAGCAACAGTAGCAGTCTTTTCATTTACCATCCCTTCAACAGCCTGGGGTTTCAGATGATAAACTCTTCACCCATCCTTTACCTGCTTGTCAAACAGTAAAAGATTACTCTTGCTGTAGTGAAGAACACTTTATTCACAGATGTCGAAAACATCAGTTTATAATGTAAATGTTCTGTGTGTCCCCAAAAGTTCTTTTTATACCATTCGTTTTAGAATTGACAGTGTTTTAAGCTTTCAAAGAGCAGTGTGCTCTTAGAAACTTAAGAGAATGACATCTATGATGAGTGTAAACTAAAATATTGTCTTGCCATATTTGATTTTACCATGGCATCTAAGATTGGATAGACACTTGATTTATCTGGTCTGTCATATAAACTTTTTTTTTTTTTAGTTTAACTTTTGTCTCTTTCTCAAGCACTGGCTGTCTATTGCAATGAAAGCCTTTTATAAAATAGAGAGATTGAAATCAGTCCTTTTGTATGCATAAGTGTAGGTAATTATACTTTAAAGAGAACTTGCTTTGTACATTTTAATTTTTATAAAGAAACGAGCAGTTATCTCCCTGACACCTTATTAAATGTATAATTAACCTTATGATCCCTAGCTCACTTGTGAATGCTTGGCAGTATAATTGGAGAGGAATAGTGTTTCTTTTTTTCCTCCTTCTTTCCTTTCCTAAACCTTATTCTATGGTTGTTGAAGCATTAGTTTAATTTTTCCCTTTTCTTTTTAAACAAACTTTACAATTGCGGTGCCAAGGACGCCGCCATTCCCTAAAGCTTGGCATAGCTCGCACTTGTTTTCTTTTTTTCTTACCTCCAAAAATAATGGTCAACTATTAGACCTTCCTATTGGTAATAATACAGTACTGTTTTATTGTGAACTATCTTAATTGGAAATATTTGCCTTGATCTGCTTGCTTATAAAAACCTTCACTTACTGAAAAATGTTTTAATTTTTAGAGATGTGGTGCAATTGCTGAACAAGTCCCAATATTCTCGGTGTTTTTTGTTAGGAATTCTGGGACAGAAGGAAAGGTACTGTGTTTTATTTGCTGACAAATCGATGCTATAAATGTCTTGCTCAAAAGTATTGAGTTTAACATCAGAGCTTGTTGGTTCAGGACCTTATCTGAAAACACTATAGAGATTGAAGATTTTGTTTGTCTGTGCCTGTTGATGGTGCTACAGAGTCAGTTTTGGCTCCTTAGTTATACTAGAAACAAGTTCGTGCAGTGAACAGGTCCACATTGAGAGCCCCAAGAAAGGGCCGTTAGAAATGGAAGATAAAAATCATGTTGCTTAAGTCCCCCTGGCACGTTTAGTGGTGCGGACGCACTGCCGAGGGAGGCCCAACACTGCAGTGTCTCCCACTGGCTGCCTAATTTTGACCATTGATTAGCTATAAACCATAAGGTAGAGGAGCCACTTGGCTTTAAAATTGGTATATTACCACTTAACATAATAACATAAATAACAATTAATTTATTTATACTATAAAAGGGGTAGGTATTTTTAATGTTTATCAAAACAAATAAAAGCATACTTCAGGCCAGGTGTGGTGGCTCCCTTAGGCCCAGGAGTTTGAGACTAGCCTGAGCAAGAGGGAGATCCCATCTCTAGTGAAAAAGAAAAAACAAATAGAAAAAATTAGCTGGGCCTGGTGGTGGGTACCCACGGTGCCAGCTACTCAGGAGACTGAGGCAGGAGCTATGAGCTAGGCTGACACTGAGTCACTCTAGCTTGGGCAGCACAGTGAGACTCTTGTCTAAAAGCAAACAAAAAATTTAATTTAAGGGCGGCACCTATGGCTCAAGGGTTTAGGGCACTGGCCCCATGTGCCAGAGGTGGCAGGTTCATACCCAGCCCCAGCCAAAAAACTTCACAAAAAAAGGAATATAAAAAAGCATATTTCAGTAAAATTATTTTAGATCTGATTTTAGTTATTCTATATGAGAAACTGTATTCTTAGTTTTTTTGGAAACTTTACGATGTTTCAAACTGAGTACCAACTGTAAGCGTGTTTTATTCGAAACATTTGCTTTCAGTCTAAGAGGTGTAGTTTTCCTTAATTTTCACGTACTTCTCTTACATGTACACACACATTTCATTTTTATTTTTTAAGAGGCATGTTTAGATCTGTCACCCAGGCTGGAGAGCAGTGGCCCCATCATTGCTCACTGTAACCTTCAATTCCTGAGCTTAAGCAATCCTCCTGCTGCAGCCTTTCTGAGTACTAGGATTATAGGCTGAGCCACCACATCTGGCACAGGGACTTTTTAAAAACTTTATCTAATTGTGCTTTTTATCTCTGATTCATGTAATTATTTATTGCAAGCGACATTTATAAAGTATTTATTTGCCTTTTTTTCTTTCAATGCAACTTTAAAAAAAAAATGATTAAAAAGTATAAAAATTCCAGAAAGCACTTCTCAGTCCAGATGTGGAACTGTGCTGGGTTCCTACCGCCTTGCTCAGGAGATGTGATGGCAAATGTATGATCATAAATCTGCTTAGAATATTCCTCACAGGGCTCGGGGCCTATGGCTCAACAGGCTAAGGCGCCAGCCACGTACACCTGAGCTGGTGGGTTCGAATCCAGCCCGGGCCCACCAAACAACAATGAAGGCTGCAACCAAAAAATGGCCGGGCGTTGTGGCGGGCGCCTGTGGTCCCAGCTAATTGGGAGGCGGAGGCAAGAGACTCGCTTGAGCCCAGGAATTGGAGGTTGCTGTGAGCTGTGATGCTACAGCACTCTATCCAAGATGACAGCTTGAGGCTCTGTCTCAAAAAAAAAAAAAAAAAAAAAAGAATATTCCTAATAGGAGACTGCAAAACGTCCGGAAAAATACAAGTTTAGGTGTGGATTGATTGACTAAACTTGCTAAAAA